>APFE031072900.1:7002-135014 GCA_000404065.3 Pinus taeda | reverse complement strand
CTAAAAGAAGGTAATGAGAGTTTGCATTGATTACAGGAATTGAACAAAAGCAACTTTGAAGGATCACTTTCCTTACCCTTTAATTGATCAAAGTATAGATACTTTAGGCAGCAAAAAGTATTTCTCATTCTTGGAATGGTTTTAGTGTACAAGCAGATTCAGGTAGCACCTTGAAGATCAAGACAGACCACATTACTTGTCCATTTGGAACTTTTGCCTACCGAGTACTTCCTTTTGGATTATGTAATGCACCTGCAACATTCCAAAGGGCAGTACTAGGAATCTTTTCTGATCTAATTCATGATTGTTTAGAGGTTTACATGGATGATTTTACAGTTTATGGTGATTCATTTGAAGAGGCATTAGAGAATTTGGAAAAGGTCCTTATCAGGTGTAAGGAGACAAACCTTTCATTAAGTCATTAGAAATGCTTTATGATGTTTACTGAAGGGATTGTTTTAGGACATCATATTTCAGGAGATGGAATTAAGGTTGATAGATCAAAAGTTGAAGTCATCTCCAAGCTTCCTATTCCAAATTGTCAAAAAGATGTTAGAAGTTTTCTTGGGTTTACTGGTTATTATAGAAGATTTATTGAAAACTTCACCAAAATAGCATCTTCTCTCTTTAAATTACTCACAAAAGACTGTGAATTCAAATGGGATCCTGATTGTCAATCTGCATTTGAAGCTTTGAAAACAAGAATATCTGAAGCACCCATTTTAAGAGGGCCAAATTGGAAACTTCCCTTCCATATTTCTACAGATGCTTCAGATACAGCTCTTGGAGCTGTGTTGCGTCAAAAGGATTTAGTTCCTTATGCCATTTACTACACCAGTAAAAATTTGACTCCCACAGAGTTAACTTATACTGTGACTGAGAAAGAATTCTTAGCTGTTGTTCATGCAATCAACAAGTTTAGACATTATAGAACAGGCTACGAAACTTTTGTCCATACTGATCATTCTGCCATTAGATATCTCATGAACAAACCTGTTACCAATGGCAAAGTTACAAGATGGCTTTTACTTTTACAAGAATTCAATATTACTGTGTTGGATAGACCAGGGAAACAAAATACAGTAGCTGATTTCTTGTCTAGAATCCAAAATACTAACGAATATTCTCCTGTAGAGGATAAGTTTCCAGATGAATATTTGTTTGTAGTAACTACTAAGACTCCTTGGTATGCAGATATTGCTAACTATTTGGCTATAGTGAAGCTACCTCCACACTTATTTCCTAATGAGAAAAGGAAAATTATTCAGGAGAGTTCAAATTATTCATGGATTTCTAATGAATTGTTTAAAACAGGGCTAGATTGTGTGATCAGAAGATGTGTTTGGGAAGATGAAATACTTGACATCCTCAAGGCATGTCATGATGAACCATGCGGTGGACACTTTGCTGATAAGAGGACGGCATATAAAATCCTTTCTTTCGGATATTATTGGCCTTCTCTCTTCAAAGATGCAAAACAATATGTCAGAAGGTGTGACAGCTGCCAGAGAGTTGGGAGACCGACTCTTTCAAATGAAATACCATTACAACCACAGGTACTCATCAAACCCTTTGAAAAATGGGCTTTAGATTTCATTGGACCAATTAATCCACCATCTAGACAAAAGAAATATATATTGGTTTGCACTAATTATGTCACTAAATGGGTATAAGCCAAGGCATTGCCTTCTGCCACTGAAAATTCAGTTGTTCAATTTCGTTTTGAGGATATTTTTACTTGTTTTGGTGTCCCAAGAGAAATTGTGACAGATCATGGAAGTCAATTTACATCTAACTTGATGGAGAAGCTGATGGAAGAATACAAAATCAAGCACAAAAAATCTACTTCTTACCTTCCTCAAGCAAATGGCCAAGTGGAATCTACAAACAAAGTTCTTGAGAACATTATCACCAAAACTGTTCATCTCCATAGAAGAGATTGGGCAGAAAGGCTTCCTGAAGCCTTATGGGCCTACAAAACTACATGGAGGAACACAACAAGACACTCTACCTATGAACTTATTTATGGGAAAGAAGTCCTGCTCCCCATTGAGCTTCAAATCAAGACCTTCAAGATGGTAGTCCAGTTGGGGATGAATCTATCATAAGCCCAAAAGCACGGAATGGAGCAACTGAATGAGCTAGATGAGATCAGACAAGATGCAATTCTAAGAACTGATATAGTTCAACATCAAAGAGCTAAGTGGCATGACAGATATATTAAAGAGAGAAAGTTTCAAGAGGGAGATTGGGCTTTACTGTTTGACTCCAAGTTTAAAGACTTCAAAGGAAAATTTCAGACTCATTGGCTTGGGCCATATGAGATTGATAAAGTCTTTAACAATGGAGCAATTAGAATCAAGACCATTTATTAATTTCAGACTCCTCTTATTGTTAATGGCCACCGATTGAAAATTTATCATAAGCCACTTTCCAAAGAAGAGTTTGTCAAAATATTCCAAGAGAATTCTGCAATAAGGCTGTGGAGAAGAATCCTTCTCCCCATCAGCCTAATCTTTGTTTCTTGTAGTTAAAAAAAAAAAAAATGTGTATAAGCCTGAAAACCAATCATGGATTGGCAGTCTTATACAGAAAATATAGAGTGAAAATCAGGGACACCTGGCACTCTATATTTTCCAAAAAAATCTCCTCTCCTTTTCTTTCCATCTTCACTTCATCTCACTCACCCATTTCATTTCACCTCCATCTCATTCTCATCACCATTTCACTTGATTCCACTCAATTTTCACTCCATTCTCATTCCATTCCATTCCATCAATAAAATTCCCCCTTCAGGACTATTTTCATTCAGTTGGTTTTCCTCTAAGCTATATTTGTGCAGTTCAGGGGGTGTTGTCTCAGTTTCCGCAGTTGGGAACCGTTTCCGCAGCTAGAACCAGTTTCTGCAGCTAGAAACGATTTCCGCAGCCAGCATCACTCTGTTTTCAAAATACAATCAACTGTTAGTGCCAAAATCATGAAATGCAGGTGTACTTGAGCTAAAGACATGGGGCATCTCCAAGATATCAAAGAAGAGCAACTGGTTAGAAACCTTGAGCAAAGATTGACAAAGTTTCCAAAGGTATGATAAAAAATCTTTATCAAATAACACTTCAAGTCATAATTACGTACAGTTATTAAACCATAACTGGTTCTCCTATGTGCAATGATTTAATATATTAGCCCACTATCATTCTTATCCCGCAATATCACTCCACACACCTTGCATTCATTCTCCGAGTTTAAACTCAAGAATGACTGTACTTCCATTTATTACCCGTACTCTTAAGACGTGACCTATTGTGTTATGGCTCCCAGCCATAATTTTTGCAGTCGTCTGTTGAGACGTGTAAAATCTCATACACAGTCATCTGACTCGAGAGAATCATGCCGTTACTCCACTCGCTTATCACTCCACTTATACCATACTCCTCGCATACACTCACATTTCAGTTTATGAACTTCGTCACCACTGCTCACCCACTGTTCCTCCTGTGATTTGGGCATTTCTCTATTTCCGATTACAGTCACTACATTTTTCTCTACACCTTGATTGCAGCCACTACAGTCATCCTAAACCCCGATTGCAGTCACTACAGTCTATCCTAAAAACCCTGTAACATAGTTATTTTTCCTTAACCCTCACACGCAAAAGAACCCTCAGTGGATTTAAAACAGAGGATGGGAAAATTGCTGAGAGCTTAGCCGAAAGGACCAAAATACTTGGAGGGTTATCCCCAAGTTAAGGAATTGTCGAAGAAAGTCAGATGGCTCTGATTTATTCAGAAATTTAAAGGGTATAATAAGGAGGTGACCAAAACTTTTGCGAGGTCCTTTAATGGACAAACAGTGGAGGTTGGAGACTTGAAATTTACAGTGACCAAGGCCACAATAGCAGTTGCCACGGGCCTACCTCAAGAAGGACAATAGTGGTTTAAAAATAGAAGCGTGGACGATCAAATCTGGAGAACCATGCTACAAAACCAAGGTATGGATACCATTGTATTTACAAGAGGCATCCCTGTGCATGTATTAAAAGAGGAATGGTCTAGTCTACTATCAGTCATCCAGAAATTTATCACATGTGAAGGTCGTTTTGGCTCTATGTACGTGTATCATGTCAGGCTGATGATGAATTTCATAGATGGTCACACTCTTAATTTGCCTCATTTTCTGCTAGCAAGTTTGAAAAAGATGAGTGTTACGGTTCAAAAACATGTAGGCAATATTGAACCTCATCTTTACCATCATGGGCTCATAAAAATTCTTATTGAGGATCAGTTCAAGAAAACTAAGGATACATGGGAAAAATTTTTAACAAGAAACTACTTCCAAGAGCTGTTTGAGGCCTATGGAAGTAGTCCACCAAAAATCCCAAGGAAAAGTAGGAGGAAAGAGAAAAATGTTGCAGTCCAAGACTCCCCTACAAAAGAAATTCAAGAAACTGTACAAAAAGAAGAAGAAGACCAAGCTAAGAGTAAGAAACAGAAGAAAGAAAAAGGCAAAAGTACCATTCAAGAGATCTCTCCATCCCCTGAGAAATCCTTAGAAGAATATTACCAGCCTCTGTCAGAAAGACTAATAGATCTTAAAGCTGCTGCCATGGCCAAGAAAAAGCAAAAAGGAAAACAGAGTGCACAAAAGAAGAGTATGAGTTCATCTTTGAGAAGGAGCTCTAGGCTAAAAGGGAAGTGGAAGAAAACCAAGGGAGATAGTCTCACTTTATTGATTTAAGTGAAGAGGCACTTGAAAAATCCCCAACTCAGCCAAGCCTTGAACCAAGTCCTCCACGTGAGGAAATCCCTTTTCGGCTGGAAAGAGAGAGCAGTCCTCCTTCACCAGATTTTGAGTTTAGGCAGAGAAAGTCACCTGAGGTAGATCCTAGTCAGCAAGAGGTATATAATTACCTGGAATCCTTAGAACAATCAGCTGCAGGACCAAGTACCTCTCTGCCACTTGATGTACAAGTTCAGTCTTTGAAACAGGAAGTATTTGAGCTAGAAGTCCTAAATAGACATATCATACAAGAAAATGAAGCACTTAAACAACAGGGTAAGGTAGACAAGATTGTCCATGATAATACTATGCTTCATTTAGGACTGTGGTAGAAGAAAAATAGAATACTGAAGAAGAGATGCAAAAAGTTAAGCAGAGCATTGATTAACCTCAAGTTCAAATGTCTAGTTAGAAAGCCAAGGATGATGGCGATGATGGCATCAAAGAAGAAGAAAAGAGGACTAGACGTCCTTGCAGAAGCCTCATAGCATGTGGATTAGAGGGAAATAACTCAATTTTGGTTGCATGAGGACATGCAACACCTTCACAGTGGGGGTATGTTGAGCCTCAAACCTGCACCTTCCTATACACCCTCTTAGCCTTCTTTCTCCCCTCACTTCATTCACCCAGTTGTTAAATGATTGCATTATAGTCTAAAAAGGACTTTTTATATGGTTTTCTAACTATACTTATGGTTGTTGTTTGGTTTAGTTTTTTTTGTTCATGCAGCTGCGGAAACTTATCAGTTTCCGCAGCTAGCACAGGTTTCCGCAGCCAGCACAGGATTCCGCAGATATTTTGTTAAAAGTTGTGCTACAGGTGTCCTATGAAGAAATGAGCTACATGGGCAAGCTCCAGGTGGCGGATACATGGAACGTGTCCCTTCAAATTAGCCAAATCATCCATGGAAGGCCACGGTCAACGAAGGTCAAAGACGAGGACAACCAAAGAGTTTAGCGGTGGCATGTCACTATTTTGAGCACGTGAATGTTACGTGGCACAGTCCTCAACTCACGAAGGCACCAGCAAACTTGGAGATTGTTCCCGAGACCTGAATCTAACAGCCAACCACTCCGAAGATTTAAGAAACATGATGACAGTTACACTAGATCTCGGCTGAAGGGATCTACGTGTCTTTAGAAACGTAGTTAATAGCGTAGAAGTTTGTTAATTAGCTTTAGCATTTTGGCATTATAAATAACGTGTTGATGGACGCTGTAAAGAAGCTTTTTTATATGTATGTGAATTCTGAACTGTTTATGTGAATTCCAAACTGCTGCTATTACCCCACTGTTTTTATATGTTGCTATTTTAATACATGAGAAGACTTTTCTGAGTTCATCTGTGTGATTATTGGTTGACTGGCTGAAGTGGCAGAGGGCCCCTGCACGTTGAAGCCTTGTAAAGTTTTTATTTAGTTTTATTATGTTTTTGTTTTTATCATTAGCTTGTACATAATATACTGTTTGATGTTTCTGTTGTTTATATTTTCACCTTTGCTTTCTTAAAGATGTCAATTGATCAGTGCTTCTCTGCAAGTTTTCTTAGGCAGCCCGGGCAATTTTTCATCTTTTTGATAACTATTGGCATATGAGATCATCTTGTCCAACCTGCTAACTTTCATTTTCTGAAGTTTAAATTCAGCATTGTCCTTTTCAAGTTGTGATTTGCTTATTTATTTTTCTGCTATTTAGATATCATACTGCTCACCAATTTATGGTTTCTTTCTATGGTACAAGTGACTCTATCAGCAAGAAATCAGAATATTACTAACTGTAGTGTGATTTAGTTATCATATTTCTTACTCATGGTTGCTTTCCACAAGGTAGATTGAGCTGAATGGTAAAGGACTAGAAGAGTTCAAGTAGTGTGATTAGTTTCTTTTATGTAATTTAATTTCTTGTCATTTAGATATCATATTGCTTGACTTGTTCTTGATTACTTCCCCAAGGTAGATTGAGCTGAAGGGTAAAGGATTTGAAGAGTTCAAGTAGTGTGATTAGTTTCTTTTATGCAATCTACTTTCTTGCCATTTAGATATCATATTGCTTGACTTGTTCATGATTACTTCCCACAAGGTAGATTGAGCCGAAGGGTAAAGGATATGAAAATTTTAAGTAGTGTGAATTAGTTGCTTTGCTTTAAGTTTGAGTTGTTTTTATTTTTTACTTTCTTTTCATTTCGGCAGCAAGGATACTCGGCCATTGTCATTAGTTCACTATTTGATGCATTTATTTCCTCTTAAGAATTGATTTCATTTTAGTTATTTTAAAGCTTTCTTTTGAGCACTTTCAAGTTTAACCAACACCGTCTACACTCCATACTTCACTTTCACCCTCGTCATCACACATTAGGGGAAAATAGATCCAAAAACAAACTAAAAAGCTCAAAACGACAAAAGACTAAGGAAATGGTTATCTAGTACATATATTACACTTCACTTGGTCAGTTTACGAACCCCGGGTTGACATTTTAAATAGCAATTTAGATCACACTAAATTGACCAAACAATAGCACTATTATTGATGGGTGCAATAGTTATGTGGTTCCTGAAAGTGGAGCAGAAAATCTAGTGGTCTCTAGAGAGAAGACCATGTTGTGGCATCAAAGGCTTGGACATATTAGAGAAAGTGGCCTTCAAATACTTCATGGTAAAGGTATGGTAGAAGGTATCAGTAATAGCTCTCTGGATTTTGATTTCCGTGAAAATTGTGTATATGGGAAGCAGAATCAGGCGAGTTTCCCCTCTAGTAGCAAGAGGGTGAAACAGATATTAGAACTTGTGCATAGTGAGGTGTTTGGACCTGTGAAGGTTCCATCACTGGCTAAGTCTGTGTACTATGTATCATTTATAGATGACTTCTCAAGGAATACATGGATATAATTCCTTAAGAAGAAATCTGAAGTCTTTGACATGTTTACAGAATTTAAGGCTCTGGTGGAAAACTAGACCGAGAAGAAGATAAAGGTGTTGAGGATAGATAATAATGGAGAGTTTTGAAGTAAGGAATTTGAATAATTCCGTAAGAAGTGTAGTATAGCACAGGAAAATACTACTCCATATACACCTTAGAAAAATGGAGTTGTGGAAAGAATGAATAAGGCGTTGATGGAAAGGGCAAGAAACATGGTCAATGGTGCCAGGTTAGGACATGAATTCTGGGCAGAGGCAGTGTATACTACATGTTACCTGGTCAATAGGTCACCTTCATCAGCGTTGGAGGATAAGACTCCACAAGAGGTATGGACTAGTAAGAAACCCTCTCTTTCAAATTTGAGGGTATTTGGATGTGATGCATATGTACATGTTCCAAAGAAGAAACAGTCCAAGTTGGATAGTAAATCTGAAAAGTTCATCTCTATTGGGTATAAGCATGGTTTAAAGGGTTATAATCTTTGGAACCCAGTCACACGGAAGGTTGTGTACAACTGAGATGTGGTGTTTAGAGAGGTGAAAGATATTATTAAACATGAAGTCCAATGAAAGGAACCTGAGAAGATAGAGTTAGAGCTAAAGGAGGAAGAATCAGACTCTACAATAGAGGAGGAATCAGAAGATGAAGAGCCACAAACTCTGACTGTGAGAAGATCAGTTTGAGAAAGAAGGTAGCCTGAAAGGTATAGTCCATCTGCTTTCTGTTCAAGTTTTTCTTTATCAGTTACTGACAATGATCCCATAATTGTGAAGGAAGTAGTAGATTCAGAGGATGGAAAACTCTGGAAAGAGGCCATGGTTGATGAAATGGCATCTTTCCACAAAAATGAGGCTTGGGATCTGGCAGAGTTGCCAACTAGAAGGAAACCCATTGGCAGCAAATGGGTGTTCAAGAAGAAGACAAATGCAGAAGGAAAAGTGGAGAAATACAAAGCTCAGTTGGTAAAAAAAGGTTATTCCCAGGTCTCGGGAATTGATTTTGGTGATATTTTTGTCATGTTTCCAATGTAACTTCTATTAGATTACTTTTATCTGTTGATGTTGCTTTTGACTTTGAAGTAGAATAGATGGATGTGAAGAAAACATTTCTTCATGGGGATCTGAAAGAGGAAATCTACATGAAGCAACCTGAAGGCTTTACAGAAAAGGGTAAGAAAGAACTAGTATGAAAGTTAAAGAAGTCTCTATAAGGGTTAAAACAGTCACCAAGGATATGGTATTGAAAATTTGATACATTTATATGTGGACTTGGCTTCACCAGTAGTGAAGGAGATCATTGTGTGTATTTTAAATTAATTGGTGACCATGTTATTTATCTAGTCTTGTATGTGGATGATATGTTGCTGGTTGGAAATGACATAGAAATAATCCAAGATTTGAAGACCCAATTGTCCTCCAAATTCGGCATGAAAGGTCTTGGTGCTACAAACTATATTTTGGGCATGGAAATTAAAAGAGATCGGACAAATAGGAAGCTCTGGGTAAACCAGAGGAAGTATGTCGAGACAATACTGTAGAGGTTTATTATGTAGGATAGTAAACCAGTGAAGGTTCATATTCCTGTATGTGTGAGGTTATCTACTGAACAATGCCCCAAGACACAAGAAGAGGAAGAGGACATGTCCCGTGTTCCATATGCAAGTGTAGTCGGTAGCCTAATGTATGCAATGGTATGTACTAGACTCGACATTGCACATGCAGTGGGAGCGTTGAGCAGGTTTATGTCAAAACCAAGAAAGGAGCGTTGGACAGCAGTGAAGTGGGTTTTCATGTATTTTCATGGCACTAGTTATTATGGTTTGTGCTACCAAGGAAGACTAGGATTGGATAGAGTGTTGGATATTCAAGGATTTTTTGATGAAGACTGGGCTGGAGATCTAGATTAGAGAAGATTTACAAGCGGGTATGTGTTTAACCTATCTGGAGGTGCATTCAGTTGGATGAGTAAGAAATAATCTATAGTGGCACTATCAATTACAGAGGCATAATACATGGTAGCCACTTATACAAGCAAGGAAGCAGTTTGGTTGCAGACATTGTGTTCAAGTATGGGGTTAGTATAGGAAGTTGTAATGATAGACTGTGACACCCAAAGTGCAATTTTCTTGGCATAGAACCATGCATATCATTCAAAGATAAAGCACATTGATGTTCAGTATCACTTTGTGAGGGCTATGATAGAAGACAAAAAGGGGTTTCTGGTAAATGTGGACACTTTGAAGAATATTGCAAATTCATTGACAAAATATGTGAGCTCTAAGAAGTTCTCTTGGTGTAGAGAAACAATGGGCATTTCAGGGCTAGGAAAATGACTAAGCTCTCTTGTGGCCCCCTGTGGAAAGAAAACAACATGTGGGAGAATGTTGGGTTGTGTTATATTCTTTCTATTACACAGTAATTTGTCACTGCCTTCACTCTCGGTCCTTCTACTATGTCATGTGTCTAAGTCAAACTTGCTCATACTGAACAAATGCTCTCTTATGCCAATTGTCCCACTTTTCCTAAGTTATCTGCCTTATCGTGACTATAGACTTAATATACGTGTTGAACATTGCTCATAAACAATCTAGCCACACTTCCAGTGCAGAAGTACGTCTGTTTCCCGTGATGGTCCACTTTAATGCCCCATCACAAGGATATTTTCTATATGCAGCGATGGTCTGACTGGCTACATTACTTACTTGCAATGTTAGCACTAAGGATATGTTAGACACCCGCGATGATCTAGATTGGGCAAATTTGTTCCAACATTCGGCCTTCTGGATGAATCTAGGCTTGGTTGTTGGCATAGTTTGTGTCGCCCTTCCTTCCCTGGTATGGCAGATCCTTCAATTGTGCTACCTTCCTTGGGGATAAGCTCTCTCTTCCACATTTGATGGAGACTCCTCTTATTTAATTCTCACCTTTGCTATGATCATCTAGTTGGTAAATTCTTGGATTGAGCAGTGTTGTTAGTGATTTTGAGTTTGATAGATAGCTGGTGTGGGTTTGAACAAGTGCGGGAGTGTTGATAGTTTGTGGAAGGTTGTGAAGTTTCCTTGACTTTGTGTAAGAACTTATGAGTGAGATAGAGACTTTGTGTGTTGGGAGATCCATCTTCAAAGAGTGAATGCTTGGAGAACATGATAGCTGGATTCCTCTAAGAAGGCTTGCGACGTCAAAACTCCAGTTTTAAGCTTGCTCTTATTTCATTATTAATGCAGTCAATGATGTTTTCCTATGTCTTGTATGTAATTTACTTGATATCTCATGACTTCTTGACTTTGGGAGTAAATAGATCATCGTTGTTTTTCGGTTACGTGCTTTGTTGAATTTCCTTTACATTGTTTCATGTTGATCACTCATTCAGGAGAAGGAAGCGAAAGCTGGAGCAGCGCAATGGAACTCCATTGACCGCCAATTGAGGTAGGCCTTTGACTATGACTGCTTAAGGAAAGTTATTGTTGATCTGTCGTTGTTTGTGACTAGACCCACTCTAGGGCTAGAGGGGTTGCCTCTGTCCACAGAGGGAACACTTTCCTGCATCACACTTTCCATGTAGTTAATAGGGGGTTTGAAGGGCACCCGTAACCCCACTTTATGGGGTCCAGGGTAGCGCCCCGGAAAATTTTGGTTTTGCACCCTATGTTAGGTTGGGCGGACTCACCTATGGTTTTGTGCATGATTTTCACAGATGTTTTTTTTGAACGTGATGGTTTTTCGGTCCATGGTATTGGACACGATGGTTTTCAGTCCATGGTATTGGATGCTTTAGCATGTATAAATATGTATTGTAACCTTCAAAGGAACATAATGAAAAATAATGCTAGTAGTCCTAGTTTTGGGATCTAGGGGAAAATCTCTGTGTATATGTGTTTTATGTATTATGATCTCACAGTGTTTATTTTCTATGTTTTAGAATTTGTATGCAGGTAATTTTTGTACAAGGTTAAAACCTACAATCCTTGGTCACTTTTTTCTAAAATGATGATTTCAATCTCTCCACCTTCATCCTAAAGAGTTGTTTGCATTCTCATATTTTTGTAGCATATGTCATTTTCAGGCATAATGGTTGTTGTCCGTCATGCAAAGGGAATGTTGTCTTGCTTCAACAGAATTGTGTGTGTATCAACGGTTGTCATCACATAGACATGTTTCACTCTCACCTCATGCACTCATGTCACGAAGGTTATTGCATCAAGCAAAGTATGTATTACGCATTCTAGATGGTCTACGTGTCTGTATGCAATCACAATCGAGTCTTATCAATGTTTTCATATGTTTCACTCCATCAGGGTACTATCTAGGCTTGCAAGCAGCAGAGAAACACAAGAGATGAAGATTTATACTCTTAAAATCTTCAATTCGCAAGCCAAACTACCCTTCCCAATTTTGAAACATTGTGATCTAGCTAAACTTTTGTTGTGTTTGACTGAGTTGGCAAAAGTTGAACCATGTTTTTCCATGGGGTAAGTGGGGAAGTCTAGGTAACCTGCATAGTGATTCAATACTCTCCAAAAGACCAAGGCCCTGTGTTGTCAATGAACCAAAGATAAGAAGCTGGATTTCTTCTAGTGTGTCGCCAAGTGTTGTAACAACTACAACCATCCTCTAAATTTTGGCTCGCATGCAAATTTTAGAGCCTACTTTAGATCCTGATATCAATAATCCTTGGTTGTTTGTTGCTAAGATGATGATTTCAAGCTCCCCTCCTTGATCCTAAAGAGTTGTCCGTGTTCTCATCTTTTTGTAGCATATGTCATTTTTGGGAATAACAGTTGTTATTCATCATGCAAAGGGAATGTTGTCTTGCTTCAACGGAATTGTGTTCGTATGACTGGTTATCATGAAATAGACAGGTTTCACACTCACCTCATGCACTCATGTCATTTTGCTGAAGTTCTGATGACCAGATCACCATCTAACAATTAGACCTTCACCCTGCCATTGACTTGATCGAGTGTGACCCAGAATAGTGCAAAAGCACACAATAAGGCATTTTAAGATGTGTTGCCTGCAAGTTGATCAATCAACCCTCCTATTGGTCAATCGGAGAGTTTGACCCAATAGTCACCCCGGGACTGACTTCGCTCAAAAATTGCGTAGAGGATGTAGACCTTCCCTGCTCCCCTGAATGAAAAAATTGCATAGACAGGTTGGACAGACACCCAGTGCTCGTCACTGTCTCCCTCAGAAGATTTTGTATTCTTCCCAGCTAGCCCACAAGTCAGCCAGCTAACTACTCAACTGGAAAACTGTGCAAACTTCATGAGCAAGCCATCTATTTCCCAGTAGTGCATTTAGCTCAGAAACTATGCAGAGGTGATAAGAAAGCTAGCCTCCCAGCATCAGTGCAATTCTTCCTTGCTAGCAGCTCTCAGTAGCCCACTACCAGTTCCCTCTAGGAATTGCGCAGTTTTAGTTGCCAAACTCCCAGTATCCCGTTGCTAGTTCCCTCCAGGAATTACGCGGCTTTTTCTGCAAAGCTCCCATTGACCGCTCCTTCTAGAAATCATGTAGCTTTTGTCTACCCAACCTTCCTACAGCCAGACTACTCCTCCCACAAATTGCACAGATTTCTCCTCGAGCCAAGCCAGACCCCGCAAACATTCACTATTGATCCAAATTCCCCATCACCATCTCCTAGTGACTTCTATGTAGTTTTCACTAGCAGTACCAAAATCCTCCATCCCAGCTCAAAACTTGCCCCATATGGTTTCATAGCCTTATCTTCTCAATCGATCATTTGCATCCGAAATGATCATGCATCATGGTAGACTATGAGTTTTATGGATTTGATGTTGTCTCGTCATGACTGATTACGGATACAGGTAAACGAACAAACATGATGCGACGAAGGATGGAATGAATAAAGTGAGTTCATGGAAAAGGACATGTTTACAGATGAATGAAAAATGACGCATGCAAAGAAATGTGTTCTCAAATAGGTGATCATGCAAAGATGTGTTCGTGGATGGATAGACAGACGAACATGGGAAGATATGTTCATGTATGGACAGGCGGATGAACATACACTTTTCGCGAATCGACAATCCTGTCAAGCATGCCAACGTACAAGCAAGGAGCAACGTGTGAATGCAACATCAAGCAAACCCAACGACCATCGAAGACTCTATGCATCTTGCCATGTAGAGGTGAAGTTGTGACAAACCATGAGGAAATCCATCACCCACCAACACTACAACTCAAAATGCACACCAGGACATAGGGTTACCCCCGCACATACCCACAGTATGCATAAAAATGGATAAATACAACTGTCCCAAGTATTTGACTCACAAAGGAGTCAAAACTTCAAACCATCAAATGGTTAAGGCCCTTTTTAGCGATAGTTCCTTGTTATCAAAACCAATCACCCCACCTAAACCTCCTATTAGGAGTTAAATAAATCCTCAAGCCTTCATTTTCCCTTTTATCAAAGTATTTCACAAATCTTCCTTATTGGGACTTGAAAGCCCATCCAAACCTTAATTAAGCCTTTTAAATCCACCGGCTACATATATATATAACAACCCTCTTAAGACATTGGTTAATATATATATATAACACATGAAAACCTTCATTTGATGCAATTTCCTTATAAAACCATTTACAACATAAAACTATGCAAACATACCTTTGTCCGCCTTCCGTACGGCTTTTGCACAAATACCGAGGCTGTACCTCTATTGCAATCGACTATCGGCACTTTTGCGGATCATATATACATGTATGCATCATCCCTTCTCTAATTCAAATATGCGACTTTCGTTTTAAAATCGGGAAATACACTATTGATGCTTAATTCTTCACTATCCCATTTACAAAGGAAAACTGCACTGGATAAAAATGTTGAAACTCAAAAACATTAAACCTACGACTATATTTATCGTCAGGTCCACTTCCTTCAAGATTTTCACACTATTTCTCCGATCTCCACTTCCCTGATATGCGATGGCTGATTAAATTGTGACCATCGATCAGGATCATGATCCGACAGTCGATAATTGATCGCACGATCGCAATCACTTGTTCATAGCACATAGCCCTTCCACTTAAAACCGTCAACAATGTGATTAGTGATTAGATCTAGACCATCGATCTAAATGTTGATCCAATGGTCCACACTTAATCAGATTATCGTTATTTCTATAATACAATGGCTCGTCTCGATGACTTAAAAAGGGTTTTGCTCATGTGATTAAATCTCAGCCGTTGATCTTAAAGACCCAACGGCTGCTGAGCACTAACACTTTACTCCTTTTCTCATCCCTTTTTACTTAGTTTTTACGCGTTTTCCTCAATTCTTCTATGGTTTTCTCCTCTTCGAAGGTTTAGGTATTTTTGCAGGTCTAATGCATGATTCCTCCTAAGCTTGGCTTTAATCTTCTCAAATGGATTCAACAATCCATTATGATCCTTTGAATCACTCTTCTCCATTGTATAGTTCTTAAAACTCTACCTTCTACTTCCTATTAGTGTCAGTATTTGCATCCTGTTATCATTGATAAAAAATCCTCTTTTCACATCATTTTAAGGTTCTAATTCAACAATTTTTTATCATTCCACTAGGTCATGCAAAAAATTAGTCACTGATGGTAGTCCTAGTCCAAAAACATCACTCTTCGCTAAATGTGGTTACTTGCTAGCATAGTTTCATATCTTGTTTACTATACATCATCCATAAAGTTATTTTTATCATGCCATTTGTGTCATCCTTGAGTCATTATGTCATCTTGAAACTCAGTCCTTCAAGGTCTCATTAGGTATTTAGGGTTTTTCAAGGTTTCATTAGGTCATTAGGGTTGCCAACTTTCCATTCCATTGCATAAGACCAACAAGTAAAGGGTGAAAAAATAATATCCCTTCACCATGAGAAGATGATTTGTAAAGAGAAATGCTTATTTCAATATGTAAGTTTATGTCTTTCAAATGTAATAATTTCACCATCCCAAGCTGTTAAATCAGTGTTCCAAAGGTGCCAAACCATGAAAAGGTCAATTTTTCAAAGGAAATAGTCAAGTGAAAGGGTAAAGTTTCAAAGGGTTAAGTGCATGCCAAAGGGAGTTGTTTTTTCGCAAGGGTGCCAAAATCATCATTTTCCACAAGCACTAAACCCTAATTTCCTCACCCATTGAGCTAGGGTTGGCTATGAAATCGAATAAATTGGAGTATATGAGGCATAAGGGAGGTCATTTGAGCGAGTATGAGTCCATTCCAACTCATACACATCATGTCTGCATCATTTTTCAATAAGTCATTCCAAGGGACAAATCATTTACCACACATAGGGCCGGTTTTTCTTCAAACTATGTTCTAGACCACACAAGGAAAAATTTGGAAAACTTGAGAGGTTTTTCCTCCAAAATAGGCCAAGGAAGAAAAACCCCCTTCACTTTTTACACAGGTTTCATGGTTTTAGAGAAATGTCAAAAATATAGTTGCCTCAGGAGAGTTGATGCACTTCTGGAGTGACCTACGGAAAATCAATATTTCTCCTAGCTGGAGTGACCATATGACTTGATTAATGAGTCAAATGATAACTAGACATAGATATATTTCCAATGAGTCATCCTGAGATCAATTTCGAGTTGAATAAGACCTCCAAAAGTTGATTGAAACAACACTCTGCATTTTGGCAGCCCCATTTTTCACATTTTGACCAGTCTTGGGATATTGAGATTTTGATAGGGAAAATGAGCTCCAAATTCACAAATTCAAGACTTTTAGGAAAGTAGACTCGACAGGCTTTCCAACGATCTATCTCACACCCAATTTTGACATCGGGAGGCCTCCAAAACGAGCCTTATAAAAGACATTGTGCTTTTGGGTGTAGGCGTTGCGCGTTGGGTAGTGAGCTTCAAAATCGCCTCAGACACCAAAATTTCATAATTTTTTTTGAAATTTCCTCCTCTACATGTAAGCTTCCCTACTCCAATTGATGTTTATCTTGCGCAATCATTGTTTGAGACATTTTCTTCACACTTAGTATAAAACCCTAGTTTTCCCTTATAAAACCCTAACTAGCTTGTTTTTCCCATTACCTATCATTATAACTAAAACCCTTTTTACATCATTTCCTTTCCCCTAATATATATTTCCTCATCTATCCATCATTCTCCAAACCCTCTCCCTCACCCTGATGATTCATAATTTACCCATAAGTGCTTAAATTCACTCAAAACTCATCCGTACAAACCCTAAAGCATCCCACTCATTCCCATCTTCATTGTCTAAGATTGTGCAGCTAAAACGCTGGCTAACATGGATAGAGGAGATTATGATTATGATGAGGAGAATACAGAAAGAAACAGTTCAGCAGAGAGAAACAAACAACATAGAAAACCTCATAAGGGAGGCAATATCACAAGAGAAGAGCCAACTAACCTAAGAGAACTACAAGCCTCTCCATTGGCAGTTTCATGTTTTAGACACCTTGAATGTCACGAATTTTGTTAACTAGTGGAGAAAGTCCAATTTCACCATGAACTCGCTAGACGTTTTGTAGCCCACCTTCACAACAATGAATTGACTCTTGCTAGGGTGACTTTCACAGTGTCACCATCAATCATTTCAAATGCCACCAAGATTCCTAACGTTGGTGAGAAATGGTATAAGGCTCAGGTCCTTGATGAGAACTATTACGAGCCTTACATTAAACCTCAGCATAAAAGTCAGGTGAAGAGGCTTTTTTCTTTCAAATTTCTGGAGAATAGGTATGTCCCCATGATCAAGATCATCATCAAATATTTCACTTATGATGCCAGATTTTCCAGGTTGTACACTTACCATATCAGGCTCCTCATGCACTTTACAAGGGTAAAAATGTTGAACCTCCCCTAATTTTTGTTTAGAAACATTGATAATATGGCTTACCTTATGTAGAGGAAGCCATAACCTCAGTAGATGAACAACATTTATCACTACTCCTTGATCAAGATTATTGTTCTTCACCATCTCAGTCTCCTCAACATCCCTTGGGAGACTTTCATTGCTCATGACATGTTTAGTGGACCCCAAATTCCTCCATCCATCGTTCAAGAAACAGGTGGGCCTTCTAGTCATGTGGAAACAAGAGAAGAAACCAAGGAGACAAAAATTGCTAAGTTGCTAGTATACTTGACATATCAAAGAGGTACGAAGAAATTGTTTGCAGCTGCTAGGCGAGTGTTTGCTCCACAGGATGTGGAAGGGATATTTCCTTCTTCATAAACCCATAGGAAAATGCTATCTCCACAGGATGTGGAAGGCGCTTTTCCTTCTTCGTTGACACAACAGGTATTGGTATAGTAGTTGAACAAAGGAAGGAAAAGGTACAGGAAGAAGACTTGGATGATGAGAAAGAAAGAGAGTTTGAGTTGGAAGAACATGATGAGCCTAAACACCTTGACACTGAGATTATTGATTTAGAAGCTCAAGAGATGGAAACTATCAAAGACATCATCATTCAGGAGAAGAAATCTCACATACAAGCCTTGATGGACAACCCAGAGAGAGCGAAGTTTTTCATCACATAATTGGAGTAGGAGAAAAAACAATTGAGTGAAAAACAAGTCCTCATGGAGCTAAAAGTACTAAAAGCAAAGAGGCAAAGTGACAAAGAGGCTCATGTCACTTTGACTCCTATCGAGCAAGAAATTGAAAAGGATAGGGGGACTTGGATTGAAAGAGTCAATATGAATCTTGAGGAAATGATTAAGAAGGCCAACAGGGATAACAAAATTCTTAGACAGATGGCATATCACTACATGACCCACAATAAGATTCGTAATATCATAATAAAAAAGATGAAGGCTAGGTTAAGGAGGGCTTTAGAAGGCAATAAGGATGAGGATAGACTTAAGATGTTGGCTAAAGCCTCCTTCTCTAATCAAAGCACTTTATGGTGGTGCTTCATACCAATTTTGGGCATTTTTTGAGCAAATTTTGTCATCTTTGAATTTTTGAAATTCAATACATAGAAAAATTGCCTAAAAACACAGCGCCACTGGCGCTGCGCTTTTTCTATGGGAACCTAATGGACAAATGGATTAAATTTTTGGATTTAGGGCATCAAGGACATGCCCCTAGAAATTTTTAGAATTTTTGGAGCAAAACTGGTCCACCAGAAGGTCCGAAAACACTCCAAAATTTACCTTTCTACTAGTTTTTGGATACACAGAAGCAGCCTTGGGAGAATCAACTTTTGAGGAGTCAAATGAGCTCCAAATGAAAACATTGTAGGTTCTATGGAAAGTAGACTTGAATACCTTTCTAATCAGATATTTTGGGCTCAATTGGGATGATGGGAAGGCCTCCAAAAGTGACATGAAAGTGGCATTGCGCTTAGGGCAATTTGGCTCATGATGCCTATTTTGCCAATTTTCGACTATCTTCATGATTTCTCTGTCATGGTGGATGATTCGCTGATGTAATTAATGTCATGGATTGTAAATATGATGGTAAAACACTTGTACATGTAGATTCATTAGAATAAATTGGTTTTGCGAGTAATGAATAAGTTTTCCCTCTTTTAGAGGCAAGTGGTTTGATTGCCTAAATTCAGTTCCTTGATTAGAAATGGTTGAAACAACTCCTTTTCTCATGGTTTCGACCCTTAATGGTTAGAATGAGTGATTTTTATGTCTAGATCTTGTATTTTATTTTTCATTTGCAAGGGTTGGATGTAGCTGGATGCTCATGTACTAAATATACATCATCTTGTAGATATTTGGTAGGAAACTAAATAAAGTTGTAGCTATTTTTATGGGATCCCTGTGTGATGGCCTTTAGCATGAGTTTCTTATTTTGTTATTATTTTTTCATGTTTTTCATGTATGCCTATCTCATGTAATTTCTTCTAATTGGATCTTTTCAAGTTAGATAGGTGGAATCCATTAGGTTTTGATGCTCTCCCTTCGGAAAACACCAATATTCATGTATTTTCTGTTATTTAAGAAGGATTCATGACTTTCTCATTCCCTTCTTAGCTCCTCACCAATATAGCGCTTCACCTCATCAAGACTAAGGTGCTAAATCTTATGCCTACCTTTCCCCATAGAACACCCTGCAATTCTGACTTAGTTTCCCAGACCCAAATGGCCCAACTCCTCCTAATTTGGAAGAACACCAACAAAACCTATCAAAACCTTTGAGCTACTATACCTAGCATAAAATATTATTCTTAATCCAGTCATCTTGACTGAGATCCATAAGGAGAGAGCTCTCTCCTGGCCTGGTAGGGCTAGCTACCAGGCTAAGATTGGTTTGTGGCTACCTTGGAATTGCCTCTCTTCAGCCTGAAGCCAATCTAGGTGATAACATAGTGGCGACCATACTGGGGAACGTAGTGCTATGTTCCTCAGCTAAATGTATCAAGTTTAGATCTGATTGTTGATGGTGGACGATTATCAAACACCAGAAGGTTGAAATCATTCACCTGGTGACTCCAAATCAGTTTCGAGATCAGATCCAAGGACTCCACTGGAGGATGAACCCGACTAGCAAAAACATGAAAGGAAAATATGAAAAGATCAGGTATTCAAGATGGAATTTCATCCAAGATATTATGTTATTTGTTATAAATTATTTCTTCTCTTTTCCTGAGAATGTCAAGAATCCTTTATGAAGTATATTATATTTGAGAGAAGATCCTAGACCTACATTTGATTCTTTCCCTCTAAAGATTTTGAATACAAAATATTCACATACCTTTGATCTTGATCAAGACCCTCCTTCTAAACCTTATGATGATCGTCTTCAAACTAATGAGCCTAAAGACACCAAGACTAATTATACAACTTTTGTATATACTCCTATACCTTGTAAAATTATGGATAGATACAAGCCTCTGATTTTACCTCCTATATCACATGCCTTCCATAAAAATCATTACATATATCTACCAAGCTTTGATGGTGGATGTGACAAAATCACT
Organism: Pinus taeda; assembly: GCA_000404065.3. Lineage (NCBI taxonomy): Eukaryota > Viridiplantae > Streptophyta > Pinopsida > Pinales > Pinaceae > Pinus > Pinus taeda. The sequence goes on along the minus strand of APFE031072900.1, from coordinate 114,408 downwards.
GCTGAGAGACATGTACTAAATTTTGAGTCTTTTCTCGACATTTTTGAAGTTGATAAAGAGGATGTCAGTATTATTATTTTTTCTCTCTCTTTGCAAGGCAAAGTCAAGAGTTGGTTCAAAACCCTACCTGATGTGAGCATGTCAGATTTCTAGCAATTTTTCAAAGTTTTCCTCGACAAGTGGGTGGTCAAACAAAACCCTTTCTTGATTCTAGAAGAGTACAACCAGATTTAACAATTTTTATTTTTCAATGCCTATTAATATAAGACCTCCTCCTAGATCCACTCTCTTGCATTATCCAGAAGCCTTTGATCCGAAAATGGAGTGTTAGCTGAGAGAAAGGAACCTTGCAATACTTAAAGAGATGCATGACAATGTACTAGATGTCGAGTCTTATTTTCTAATCAGAAGGGCAAAGTTGAAGGAAGAAGAGATGAAGAACATAGATTCAGAGGAATCGACATCTTTAGAGGTAAAGCTCGACATTTTGGTAATTTCAATGGAAGAGATGATGCAAAAAATCACCACAAGGAATGAGTATGATGTTCAAGAGCATGGCTCCATGATTAAAGAAAAACAAGTGGTTGATCCGAAACATTTTCTTTCTAAGTATGATGTTCAAGACCACAACTCCATGATTCAAGAAAAACAAGTGATTGATACAAAACATTTTCTTTCTTATCCCAGTTTTCATAGATCTGATAATGATTGTTTCACAAATCATCTTGGAGAAGAGAGATCTATTGATCTGACATATATGCTTGATGATGTGTTTTATATTGATGATTTACCTTAGTTTGATCAGTATGATCACGATTATGTTCTCCAAACAGAAGCTAGTCTTTCAGACAAATCAGTAGCTAGTTTGTGGAAGGAGGAAGTTCACTTTTAGCAGTTCGAATGTAGTGATCAGCCGATGCATATCAGTTATGAAAGTGAGGAGGAAAGTGCAGAAAATATTGAAGTAAGTGAAGGATCTTTTCCTTTTTGTTTTACTTCGTTTCAGTACATTAGAGACCACCTTCGTGCAATCAAGAATCAACCATTGATAATTTTTTATCTTTACCATCTAGAGGGCAATGAAATCCCTGTTCAAGACTTCTCATATCTAGATTTGTAGCCTTCGAATTCCATTGAATGTCAAGTTGCAGATGAAGACATGGAAGTTGGAACATATGATCAAATGATGCAATCTGATTTTGTGCCATTATGTTTTGAATCATTTCAGTTTTCGAAGGGAAAGTTGCATAGTATATCTTAAAATGAGAAGCCTGTTGAAAATCATGCATTCTCTTTGGAACCAATAGAAAATGGACCGCGACAGTCTTTTCAAGTTTTTCATGATTCAAGCTGATGTGTTGGATGATATCTGCAGTCAAATTCCTTCTCCACTAACTAACTATGAGCTTGAAAAAAGTATTGATACAAACTTGATCCGACAGCCAGTTTCTTTGTCATTTTTAGTAGGAGTCTCGTGACAAATCTCAAATGAAAGTTTGCATTCATGGTATGAGAAGAAGCAGAGTAATCAATTGGATGAGCTAAGCCCCAGTGCACATGAATTTCAAGGTCCTTATGCAGTATTTTTGGAGTCAGATAGAGCATCCATAGTATTCAATCTGGGAAAATTTGTATGTATTTACAAGTTTTCATGGGAATTGCATTGTAGTATTTCTCTCTTCCTTTTCATAAACAAGCACTTTCAGAGAATTCAAACAACAACTAGAATTCTTACTTGGTTGCATTGGTTATTTCATTTCACTTGATCAGGTGATGAATGGAACAGTTAGAGTAGGTTTTATTGAATAAGCTCCATTTTGAGCATCTTTTCTAGTTTGTCAGTTGTGTTTTAGTATCAAGTCAGTTTCTAGTTGAGTAAAAGTTAGTTTGGGTCGTCAAGTCGTTAGTTTCAATCATGCATTTCAATTTAATTTTTTGACCGTATTGACCCACATGGTTAGGCACTTGGTCTATGGTGTTCTAGACACCTCCAAGGAGCTGCCATCCACAATAAGGCTGAGGTTAGTGTCTGTATTTACATTCTGCCATTAGTGATCAAAAATCCTCTTTCCATATCATTTTAAGGGGTCGATTCAGAATTTTATCATTCCAGTAAGTCATGCAAAAAATTAGTCATTGATGGTATTCCTAGTCCAAAAACATCACTCTTCCCTAAATGTGATTACTTGCTTCCATAGTTTCATATCTTGATGACTATACATCACCCATAAAGTTATTCTTATCATCCCATTTATATCAGCCTTGAGGTCATTATGTCATCTTGAAATTCAGTCCTTCAAGGTCTCATTAGGTCTTTAGGGTTTTCCAAGGTTTCATTAGGTCATTAGGGTTGCCAAGGTTCCATTCCATTGCATAAGGCCAACAAGTAAAGGGTGATCAAATAACATCCCTTCAACATGAGAAGATGATTTGTAAAGAGAAATGCTTATTTCATTATGTAAGTTTATGTCTTTCAAATGTAATAATTTCACCATCGCAAGTTGTTAAATCAGTGTTCCAAATATGCCAAGCCATCAAAGAACAAATTTTCAAAGGAAATATTCAAGTGAAAGGGTGAAGTTTCAAAGGGTAAAGTGCATTCCAAAGGGATTTTTTTTCCCAAGGGTGCCCAAATAATCATTTTCCACAAGCACTAAACCCTAACTTCCTCACCCATTGAGCTAGGGTTGGCTATGAAATCAGAGACATCTGAGCATATGAGGTGTATGGGATGTCGTTTTAGTGAGTATGAGGCCATTCCAACTCATACACATCATTTCTCCATTATTTTTCAATAAGTCATTCCAAGGGACAAATCATTTGCCACACGTAGGGCCAGTTTTTCTTCAAACTATGTTCTAGACCAAAAATGGTAGAATTTGGAAAATGTGTGAGCTTTTTGTCCACTATAGTCCAAGGGATAAAAACTTCCATCACTTTTTATACAGGTGTCATTGTTTTAGAGAAATGTCAAAAATACAGTTGCCTCAGGAGAGTTGATGCACTTCTGGAGTGACCTTGTGAAAATCAATATTTCTCCTAGTAGAGTGACCAACGGACTTTGTTGATGAGTCAAAAGATAGCTAGACATAGAGGTATTTCCAATGAGCCATCCTAAGCTCAATTTGGAGTTGAGGAAGGCCTCCAAAAGTTGACTGAAACAACACTCTGCATTTTGGTAGCCTCATTTTGCACATTTTGACCAGGCTTGGGAGATTGAGCTTTTGATAGGGAAAATGAGCTCCAAATTGACAAATTCAAGATGTTCAGAAAAGTATAGATGACAGGCTTTCGAACGAGCTATCTCACACCCAACTTAGACACTAGGAAGGCCTCCAAAACTAGCCTGCAAAAATACATTGCGCTTCTAGGTGAAAGTGTTGCGCGTAGGGCAGTGAGCTTCAAAATCGCCTGACACCAAAATTTCACAATTTGTTTGGCAATTTCCTCTTCTACAAGTAATTTTCCCTACTCCACTTGCTGCTTAGCTCATAGAATGATTGTTTTATAAATTTCCTTCACACTTAGTATCAAACCCTAGTTTTCCCTTATAAAACCCTAACTAGCTTGTTTTTCCCATTACCTATCGTTACAACTAAAACCCCTTTTACATAATTTCTTTTCCCCTAATCTATATTCCCTCATCTATCCATTATTCTCAAAACCCTCTCACTCACCCTCATGATTCATAATTTACCCATAAGTGCCTAAATTCACTCAAAACTCATCCCTACATACCCTAAAGCATCCCACTCATTCCCATCTTCATTGTCTAAGATTGTGCAACTAAAAAGCTGGTTAACATGGACAGAGGAGATTATGATTATGGTGAGGAGAATAGAACAAGTAAAAATTCAGCCGAGAGAAACAAGTAGCATAGAAAACCTCATAAGGGAGGCAAGATCACAAGAGAAGAGCCAACTAACCTAAGAGAACTACAAGCCTCTCCATTGGCAGTTTCATGTTTTAGACAACTTGAATGTTATGAATTTTGTGAACTAGTGGAGAGAGTCCAATTTCACCATGAACTAGCTAGACTTTCTGTAGCCCACATGCACAACAATGACGTGAGTCTTGCTGGGGTGACTTTCACAGTGTCACCATCAATTATTTCAAAGGCCACCAGGATTCCTAATGTTGGTGAGAAATGGTATAAGGTTCGGTACCTTGATGAGCATTATTATGAGCCTTACACCAAACCTCAAAAAAAAATTCAAGTGAGGAGGCTTTTCCCTTTCAAATTTTTGGAGAATAGGTATGTCCCCTTGATGAGGATCATCATCAAATATTTCACTTGTGAGGGCATATTTAAAGGTTGTACACTTACCATATCAGGCTCCTCATGCACTTTGCAAGGGTAAAAATGTGGAAACTTCCCTACTTTTTTTTAGAAACATTGATAAGACGGCTTACCTTGTGCAGAAGAATCCATACCCTCAGTAGATGAACAACATTTATCACTACTCCTTGATGAAAATAATTTTTCTTCACCATCTCAGTCTCCTCAACATCCCTTGGGAGACTTGTATTGATCATGACATGTTTAGTGGACCCCAAATTCCTCCATCGATGGTTCAAGAAACAACTGGGCCTTCTAGTCACGTAGAAATAGGGGAAGAAACCAATGAGACAAAATTTTTTGAGGTGCTAATATACTTGACATATCAAAGAGGTATAAGGAAATTGTTTGCAACTGCTAGAAAAGTGTTTGCTCCAAAGGATGTGGAAGTAACCTTGCCTTCTTCATTAGCCCATAGGCAAATTCTATCTATGTAGGATGTTGAAGGGGCTTTGCCTTCTTCATCGACACAGTAGGTACAGGTATAGTAGCTGAATAGAGGAAAGGAAAAGGTGCAGGAAGAAAAGTTGGATGATGAGCAAGAAAAAGAGTTTGATTTGGAAGAACATGATGAGCATGAGCAGCTTGACACTGAGATTATTGATTCAAAAGATCAGGAGAGGGAAACTATCAAGGACATCATCATTCAGGAGAAGGAAGCTCGCATATAAGCCTTGATGGACAACCTAGAGAGATCCAAGTTTGTCATCACATACCTAGAGCAGAAGAATAAACAATTGGGTGACAAGCAAGTCCTCATGGAGCTAGAAGTACTAAAAGAAAAGAGGCAAATTAATAAAGAGGCTCATGTCACTTTGAATCCTATCAAGAAAGAAATTGAAAAGGATAGGGATACTTGGCTTGAAATATTCAATCTACATCTTGAGGATCTGATTAAGAATGTCAACAGGGATAACAAAATGCTTAGACACATGGCATATCACTACATGACCCGCAATAAGATTTTCAATATGAGCATAAAAAAGATGAAGGCTAAGTTAAGGAGGGCTTTAGAAAGAAAAAGGAGGAGGATAGAATTAATATGTTGGCTGAAGTCTCCTTGGCTAATAAAAGCACTTGATGGTGGTGCTTCATACTAGTTTTGGGCATTTTTTGAGAAAATTTTGTCATTTTTGAATTTTTGGAATTCAGTACACAGAAAACTTGCCCCAGAAACGAAGCACCATTCTATGGGCACCCAATGGACAAATGGATTGTATTTTTGTATTCAGGGCATCAAGGACATGTACTCTAGCAATTTTTATAATTTATGGAGCAAAACTAGTCCAACATAAGGTCCAAAAACACTCCAGAATTGACCTTTCTCCCAGTTTTTGGACACACAAAAGCAGCCTTGGGAGAATCAACATTTGAGGCATCAAATGAGCTCTAAATTCAAAAAATCGAGGTGTTATGGAAAGTAGAATTGAAGTCGAATGTGCTATCCTAGTCTCTATTTTGATGATGGTAATGCCTACAAAAGTTGCTTGAAAGTGGCATTGTGCGTAGAAACAGTGGCGCTGCGCATAAGGCAATTTGGCTCAGGATGCCTAATTTGCCAATTTTCGACTATTTTCATGATTTCTCTCTCATGGTGGATGATTCAATGATGTAATGAATGTCATGGCTTGTAAACATGATGGTCAACTCTTGTAGATGGTAGATTCATTAGATTAAAAGTGTTCTTGAGGGTAATGAATCAGTGTCGCCTCTTTTAGAGGCAAGTGGTTTGATTGCCTAGATTCCAGTTCCTTGATTAGAAATGGTTGAAACAACTCATTTTCTTATGGTTTTGACACCTGATGGTGAAGATGAGTGATTTGGATGTCTATATCATGTATTTTCTTCACCATTTGCAAGGGTTGGATTTAGTTCGATGCTCATGTACTGAATATACATCATCTTGTAGCAGTTTGGCAGGAAGCTAAATAAAGTTGCAGCTATTTTTACGGGATCCTTGTGGTATGGCTTTTAGCATGAATTTCTTCTCCTTTTGTTATGCTTTCATGTTTTTCTTGTATTCCTCTCTCATGTAATTTCTTCTAATTGGATGTTTTCAAGTCAGATATTTCGATGCTCTGCCTTGGGAAAACACCAGTATTTCATGTATTTTCTGTTGTTTAAGAAGGATTCACAACTTTCTCATGCCATTATTAGCTCCTCTCCAGTCTAGCACTTCACCTCATCAAGCCTAAGGTGCTAAATCTTCTATCTACCTTGCCCCTTAGAACACCCTGCAATTCTAACTGAGTTTCGTAGACCCAAATTGCCTAGCTCCTCTTGATCTGGAAAAATACCATCGAAACCTATCAAAACCTTTGAGCTACTATACCTAGCATAAAATATTGAACCTGATCCAGTCATATTTGCTGAGATCCATAAGGAGAGAGCCCTCTCCTGGCTTGGTAGGGCTAGCTACTAGGCTAAGCTTGGTTTGTGGTTACCCTAGAATTGCCTCCCTTCAGCCTGAGGTCAATCTAGGTGATAACACTTCCGCTGCTTAGCTACCCTTGAGCTTATACTCTTCTATGAAATCTCACTTTGATTTCACTCCAGATCTTCACTCTTTTCCTCAATTTGATTCAAGGATCCTTTTATGATTCCTCTGAATCAACTTCATTCCTCTATGTCCTTCAGAATTCTGCTTGCAACTTGTTACAAAGCCTACAAATTCACAGTAAATCATTCATGAAATACTCTTCAATACACTAACATAGTTAGAAATAAACATCTCTATATATAAATATAAACAATCAATTACATATTTGAGACTTTCAGTCTCACACAGGCCTATTCTTCATTATCATGGCCTCTCCCTTTGACTCTGTCCGTAGGCTTACATATATGCCAAGGGTTCTATTGAACGGTCTTGGTTCGACTCCTATATATACTAAATTGATTCCTAAATCCTCTATCCTTTACATCCACTTATATTCTCCATTTAATGCCTAAAAAGTCTCTCTCACTCCTAGAATCATGAAACTTCTTAAAGAGTTATGTTTGACTTTTAACTCTTTATCCTTATTAACCGTTCATGTTCTCATTTATTAGAGTGTACTTAATATTTCCTCCCATTATCTAATTAAATCATTTAAAAGCCTACTATTACATTAATTTTTCACTTAGAAATCCAACTTCCTAAACATACATGACCCCCTATGTCTACTTAATTACAATGATTTTCTCTTGGGTGAATGCTCCTACATCACACCAGTAGCAACAAAAATGTACTAGCACTGTCATGTCAAGTCTTGTCATGAGTAATGTTGTCTACATCTCTAACGTTGGCCATATTATTTATCAACTTAATGTGTCATATGAAGAGTCATGTATAGTTGAAAGGTCATGGAATTCAAACAGTCACGAGGGAAGTCAAACAATCACAAGGGTCAGTTTCACCCTTGGCTACAAATACCCCCTCATTTGTACATGCAAAGGACTTTTCACCTTGGCTGCTCCCACATAGCCTTGAGAGTTTGTAATCTTCTCTTTGAGGAGTAAGCAGTGGATCCAACGTTTTGTCCAAAGGGTTAGTGATGTATGGTGTATCGTTGTGTCTTGGAACTTTGTCTCGATTTAGAAGCCTACTAACTAACAAGCACGTAATGCATGTTGCTTTAACCTGTGTTTAACACAAAGATTCATTCATTTGTTCTAATACATATATACTAATGAAAATGTGGTGTATAAGTTGTTAATGTTGTCCTTCCCATATTTATCACCTCGCAGACATCATATAGAACCTTTCACGTAAAATTTCTATAACGACCATTGCATTCACGTGGATTGCCCGTTGAGTGTTTTATGTGTTGTCTCCCCTTGTGTGTTGTGTGGATTCCTCCTCCGAAAGTTGTGCACATCCTATTGTGTTGTGTGTTCCTAATAGAGTTGGGTTTCCTCCCATCTGACTTAGGACTGACTCCCACCCTCTCTCTCTACATTGAAAGAACCTTAACACAAGTAACACTATCAATCTTGCGACACACAAACTTATTGTTTGAAAAAAAAGGAAAACCACTCTCACGTGCTGACAAGAATGAGCTAAGGAAAATATTTAAGATAATGGAAACTGAGCCATCGTACCAAATGGGACTCCTACACAGAATGATGTGAGGTCTGGTTAGGATTCATACTAGGGAGATCCCTTGATGTTGGCAGGTCTAGCACCATAAAAATTTTGGTGCTACAAGGACGGCCAGACAATAAACTAAGCCCATACATCTGGTTTGAATATCTTATCCAATGAACCACAAACAATTTTTTCTCACACGGTGTTTCTGTCATTTCTCCCTTCATCAAATATCAATCTGTGATGAGCTTCTTGATCACTTATCCTTGTTAAAGTTTGATGGTGAGGAAAAGAAATTCATAACAAAGAAAATTTCTGATTTTCTTCATTTCTATGAATCTCATGAAATCTATAGTGATGAGCTTTTTTGCGTACTCTTCTTCCTCACCCTTGAAGGTCATGCTAATCAGTGGTGTCATACCCTGCCACCTGCTTCTGTACATTCCCTTCTTACATTCCTCAAGGAGCTCCATCAAGCTTTCGATGAGTGTGACCACCAAGATGTCTATGAAAGAGTCTCTCATTTAAGAACAAAGCTTAGTGAATCAATTGAGGACTTTTCTACCCACTTCCTTAACCTTTGTCATGAAATCCTTGAACGGTTTGTGGACCTTGACTTCATGAGCCAAGAGCTTAAACGCATCGTTCATGTCTCTTGAAACAATGAACCTCCTAATTTCCCTTCTTCCTAAACTCTTACGAATAACAAGACACCTCATGTCTCGAAGAGCGTGACACCTCACAGTGATTGCAAAACTAAGAAATCTGCAAAGTGGGTACCCTCTCACAATGGTTGCAAAGATGAGAAATATCTACAGCATGCTCCCAATCCATCTTTTCAGTCATTCCCCCACACCAATGAAGGAAATTCCATAATGGCTCAGAAAGCCTATGGTGAAAAGTCATCCCTCCATTTCACCGAAGGACATCCTTGTTCATAACCCAAGTCTTAAGTCTAATATGCATCTCTGCCATCCTTCATCATCTACAACCGGTGACTCCCTACATAAGGATATGCTTGAGCGGTCTGCTTCATAAGCTAGCTGCACTCACTCTCTTGATTCTCAAGCTACTGGCTCAACTTGCAATCATGTGCAAGGTAATCTCATCATATGAGTAGAGGAGTAGGATGGTGAAGACACAATCAATCCTCTCAAAACTTCGATCTTCCATTCTTGATCAATTCTCGATCCACAAATCTTGGTGAAACATCATGCTCAATCAATTATTTTGATCAACCTCCAGTCTTGTGTTGTCATCACTCTCACGCTTCCGTATGTTGTGATGAACACCCAAGCACATCGTATGATCTATGATCATCTCATATACACACTAACTCATATTTGGAATGTGCATAAGTCAAAGTAGATATCCATATCGAAGCTTCCTCTGCACCTCACTTGCCCATGTGTCCTATTATTCACAGTGCATCACAATGCATCAGAGATACCTCTGCATTCTCTTGCTTCTTTGTCTTATGAGTTATCTCCATGATTGACGCAAGGAAATGAGTTTGTCCATGATGAAGATAGTCTAAACACACAGGACTCTTCCCGCTCATCATCATCTTGTGTGTTACATGAAGACAGCTCGTCAAGACAACTTGCTAAAAAAAATTATGAAACCTATGACAGGGATGGTTGTCATCCTAAGAGCAGTTTTGAAATTAGTAAGAACAACCATCCTCAAGCGATACATGATTTGGTTCACATCTAAAAATGTAATTTTTCAATTATGGAAAGTTTTGAGATGTGGCAGGGAGTCGAGGCACTTCAACATCTATCGATGGTTATGTCAGGACCTCGCGACTCTAGGAAGCCCGTAAAACAAAATTAGATCTCGTTTCTCATGCACAATATATCTATATGCATGGTTCCCTCGACACGGATCCCCATGTAAAGAATATTTACTATTATGGGTGTGATAATTCAATATTTCATATTTTCTCTAATGATCAAATCCACGAGCACCTTACAACGTGTATCTCTTCATGCACCTCCCTTACATCCAATTCGGGTTGGGAGTGCCCATCCCTCATGCAATCATGGACAACCAGCTTGATCATCTCAAAGACTATCTTTATCCAAAATCATACTTATCATATGTTCTCTCTCGCAATCAGCTACTCGGTATTTTTTCAAAATTTTCACATCAAATCTACCCACTCATCACACAAGAAATATCCTTGTATGATGACGAGTGCACAACCTATCGCGCGAATCAAGTTACTCTCATTTCACCACAGCCCAACTCATTTCACACATTCACAGTGTTGGCATCCTTTCTACATTTTTGTGATGACCATGATGTCTCCGGACTTTTTCACCAGTTGTGGGTGGGTGTTCTATCATGTCTACCACACAATGAACTTGTTTCCCTCATTTAGAGCATTCGTACAATTGTTCAAAACATTTCTTTGTTCATGTCAAACTAGGAATCCCGCATCTCGACCAACTGTTCTAATTTTTCTTTTATCTTGGGTGGTTGTCATGGAATTTATAATTTTCCAAATAATACATCCAATGAATATTGCTTCACACACTATGATCTTCGCCGTGTAACATATTTCTACTTAGACTTATGTCAAGAAAGTCAAACAAGTGAGGCACATTGGCCTACATTAATGGCTATGGGAGGCCCTCACTGTCATAACATGACTGACAAGAACGACCAGATCCATCTATTTGTATTAGATTCCCATCATGATCCCCTCTCTCAAATCAGGAATCCATCTTCTCAAAGATCATGAATCTTTCAAAATAGCCATCACGAATTTTATGATCCAATTGTTGAATGTTTGGAATAAGATTACTTGGTGAGTACTGTTGCAGGTAACAAGCTTCAGTCCTTCCTCGCACTCGCTAAGAAACTTGGTGCAGAACGACACACACTCGTAAGAGCCCTCTGAGTTTTTTTAAAAAATGGTATTCATGGAAGAGGTAAGCATGTGTGTTGTCTGGTTGTGACACATTCTTCTACCAACAGGCGAGACCTTCTCTCTCATGTGCAATTTTGTCAAGCTTTATCATTTTTTGTTGCACAATATTTTTTATCTGTTTTAATCACTCGTATCTTTGTGACTGCAGGTTTCACTGGAAATTTCATTTCATGTAACCCCAACCATTTAAAATAGGAGTAGGAGTAGTCTTTGCTTTCTCACTTGTCTTTTCTTTTTCGTTCGCATGTTCGTTCCTGCTGACTTGGTTTGGTTTGTTTGCTTGTTCCTTGTTTTTGTTTTTTGCTTTTGCTTACTATTTTTTTTTCATTTTGTTTAGTTTGCTTGATACCTTGCTATTTTTGATTTCAGGAAATAAGTGTTTCCATCTACTAAGTTCTATAATTTGAATGAGTATTTGGTTGATATCTGAAGAGACTTGTTACACTACAACACCTGGCTAGTTTTGTGTTTCTCTTCTCTATGCTTGGTTATAACCTTTGGCCAATGAAGTCTTGATAGAAAATATGGGCCTTATGCAAGGGGAGATTTGGTCCAACCATGAACCTGTTTCCACACTGGGAAGCCCCATGCCTATACTCAACCTTCTGCTTTATGTGTTCAATCTAACCAACTAGTAGAAAGGGAGAAGGGGAAAATGTAAAAAAGGAAACCTATCTTAGAGGTCTTACATGCTTATCTGAAGGAGCAACCTCTTCTACTCTCAATAAATTAGGATTCCTCTTCTACCCCAAAAATAAATAGGTGCCTATGCACACTCCTCTTAAAATATACAAAGGCGAAATAAGAGAAAGGATTCCTGTGCAAAGAGGTGAAGCATGCAACTTCACTGAGGTACTGACCAACCTTGGTGGCAGTGGAGAAATACTTGTGTTCCTGTGTGACACCACCAGGGTACTATCTAGGCCTACTAGCAGTAGAGAAACATCAGAGATAAATCTTGTACTCTGAAAATCTTCAACTCAGGAGCCAAACTACCCTTCCCAATGTCAAAACATTGTGATCAAGCTGAACTTTTTTTGTGTTTAATTGATTTGGAAAAAGGTGAAGCATGTATGTCTATGGGGTAAGTGGGGAGGCCTAAGTAACCCACATAGTCATTCAATACCCCCCAAATTACCAAGGCCATGTGCTTTCAATGAACCAAAACAAAGAAGCTGGAGTTCTACTAGTGTGTCACCAAATGTTATAGAAACTACAACCATAGACCAAAATTATGGATTGCATGCAAATTTCAAGGCCTACATTGGATCGTATGATCGATCATCCTTGGTCATTTTTTGGTAAGTTGATGATTTCAATCTCCCCTCCTTGATCCTAAAGAGTTGTCCGCGCTCTCATTTTTTTGTAGCATATGTCATTTTCAGGCATAGCGGTTGTTGTGTGTCATCCAAAGGGAATGTTGTCTTCCTTTAAGGAAATTGTGTGCATATGGGTGGTTATCATCACATAGACATGTTTCACACTCACCTCACATTCTCATGTCACGTAGGTTGTTTCATTAAGAAAAGTATGTATTACATATTCTCAATGGTCTACGTGTCCGTGTGCGATCATATTCAAGTCCTATCAATGTTGCATGTGTTTCACTGATCTCACACTTAGCCATTTTCCTATGCAAAATACCCTCATCCAGCATCCTGGAACTATGCTCTTTGTTTTTGTAACCATCAAGCTTCCTCCCTTGCCTACTGAAACCCCTAAATGCACAGAGACACCAGCCTGCCTTGCCTGTTGAAACCTCGCAGCTCGCAGAGACCCCAGCCAATATTTCTCTCCAGAAATACACAATGCAGTCTAGTAGCATTACACTTTGAAATTCAGCAGAGATGTCATCCCGGGACCCCTATCCTGCAGTAGTGCTTTCAGCCTCAAATTCACGTAGTTTTGTCCAAGTTGTATTATCAGCCTTGCATGCAGAAATTATGTAGAGAGGCCTCCCAGGGCCTCATCCTAGCAGTAGTCACTATCCATTGAAATTACAAAAACCTACCTCTGAATAACTATAAGAAACAACGACAGGTTGAAATCACTTCCAAGGAGTTGAGGAGAAGGACCAAGGAAGCTAGTAATGGAAAACATCAGGACCACATGTAAACTACATTGGATGCATGATCATCGCAAGGGTAAGTATGGTAAGTACAAAACATCTTTTGAGGTATGCCTCTTAGTTGAGTTTGCAGGACTTCTTGTCATTATCATATTATCCTGTTGTTATAGCTACAAATCTCACATTTGATGTTTGTGATGCTGCACTTGTGAGCTAGGGCAACCCCTCCTTCTAGAATTGGTCCAAATATTCAAAAAATAGTGTTTTACTCCCTATACGTGACATTTCCCTCAGCTAAACGCATGTGTACGTGGGTCTGTGTATACCCAACCCACATATATGTCTTAAAACACTTAAAAAAAATTAAAACTCCTTAATTTCTGGCAGAGATCATGGGTTTACCTATTGATTACCTATTAGTGCTCGTGGCCCAACTGTTCCCAACAAATTCCTAACTAAAAAACTACTTTGGGAGAAGTATAAAAGGCTTCAATGGGAAGGCCTAAAGGAGGAGAAGAGATAGAGAAAGATCACTCTGCTGAGATTATCCCTGACCAGGTCTGAAGATCCTTGTGCTTCCAGCACTTCCCCTCTTTTTAGGAAACCCTTGTTTCCTTGTGTTATGATGTCTTTCTACTACTTGGGATATCTTGGAGTAAGTCATGGAAGGAATTTGTTGAAGGCTTGAGACTAGATGAAACTAGAGGACAGTTCCACTTGGAGCCTATGAAAGGAAGAGTCAAGTGAAATCATTCCTTTCTATAGTTTAGTTATCTATAATAAAAGAAACACTTGTCTTGTTCTTGATATAAATCTTCTTCATGTTTATGATATCAATGTTATGATTCACATATGAATGATTGTTTTAACTGTATAACTAACTACCTTTCGATATGCTATAAAGATGATTTCTTAATGATGCTTGGTCAATATAATGTTGTACTTTCTGGAATTGATCATTTTTTAGGTTGAAGGACTAAAAGGAACTCCAAGAGGGTTTGGACACTAGCTAGATCTTCCCAAATGAAGGACCCCCATGTGCACCCCTCTTCACGTAGTTTGTTTATATTAGCATCATGGCTGTGTGGAATGTGTGTTTTTCTTTATAGATAACCTATACTCTACTAGGGTATCAACCCAAGACCCTAGAGGAATTTATCCCTTAAAAGAATTTGCGACTCCACTGGGGGCAAAAATATTGTTGTTCCTAGTTTAGGTTTGTTCAAGCCAATCAGGGCTCAACCTTTTATTTGGTTGCTGTCACTATGTAGTCTGTTCCTGTAGAAACTTGAATTGTAAGTTTGATTAGTTTCTTCAGACTGTTTTTTGTTTTTTCTTGTTATCTTTTATATACATTGTTTTTCTAGTTTACGGAAGCGTATATACGCATGTTTCCTTAATTGGACCTACGTATACGCAGTTTTACTTAGGCTCGATAGCATATACATGTAGTTGTACATCAATATAGTCATGTATACCCTAAAATTTTCAAGATTTTTAAAACATTTTTGTTTCTAAAGATTTGGTTGCTGGTCTGAATTAGTCCTGAATAGTTACTTTTCTGTGTCAATCTTTATTTTTTTAGCAAGTACACGATTTCAAACTCTCTCCAGTTTTGCAAAACGTTGGTCTTGTTTTGTTTTATTGCAAGCATCATCTCTTTTGTTTAAAGCACACAAGATTTCTTGCGGGGAATCTTGGCTATCTAGTCTTCTAGGGCATAAATATTAATCTCAATCTTTGTATCAAATCTTGTTTTGGTGACTTTTTGTTTGCGTGTCAAAACTACATCTTTGTGACCATCAGTTTTTCTTACTTTCCGAAAGTTGTTTATTCACACTTTCTTGAAAGTTGCCTTTTCAATCTTTTTGTCTTTGTTTCCAAGCTCTTGTTGCTACTTTTTTATTGTTAAGAGCATCTTGAAACACATTTTTTGTTGAGATTTTACCTGTTTTGTGTTGTCAACTTACAAAGTGTTTTGTTGCCTATTCTTCAATCATAAAGTTTTATTCTTGTTTAGAGAACTTTTGAAAAGTCATTTTTGTTTTTGATTTTGAAGAAAACTTCTTGAAAACTTGGCTTCGCTTTCTTGAACTTGGTTTTCATTTAGTTTCCTTTTCTGAGTGAAAGTGCATTTTTGTTTGTCTTGGAACTTGCTTTTAGTGTCTGGATGAAAATGAGCATTAGCAACTTATATTCTATCTAAACATCTTAAGTGGCAAATTAAAATTGATAAACAAGTTACTTTCATTTCTTGATTTAGAGTAGTCTTAAGTTCGCATCAACATGTACTCATTGGATTAGGATACGTTTCTGCATCTTTTTAGGACATCCATAGTTTTGTTAATTTTTGCGAGTGTGAAGCTTGAGTAAAAGAAAAGAAAAGAAAAATTAGTTGCTTTCTTTGAAGCTCCTCTGAACCTAGTAGAAATTTCTTTCAATTGAAAAACAAAACAAGTGCATTTGCATATAGTTTGGTATTTATTAATTTATTTTCCGTCAAAACACCACAAGTTTCATTTCTTCTTATCCCTTGACTTAAATAACAACCCATTTAAAAACAAGTGCTAATTAAAATACATAAAACGTTTTTATAATTGTCAAGTTAGGCACACCAACAAGTTTTAGGATATTTTAGGGCCTTGGATTAGGCGAGTGGAGAGAAAACTCTCCAAGGCCATTTAAACTGTCAAACATAGGAGTCTGAATAGTGAGTGCAAATCCAATAGTGTTAGGGAGACCAAGAAAGCTCTGGATTTGGGAGTTGAGCACGAGGGTTTTTGAAGATATGGAAGACAGATACTCCCTGTCCTACTTGTCGAATCTTACCTCAAGACTATTCCGCTTGGCTTCTGACATGAGTTGGTAACTTTTGTTGCTTCTCCTAGGGATCTACATAGGTGGCTGTGGAGGGGAATCCCATGGCACCTGAGGTCAACATTGTATCATTCTCAACGGTACTACTGGAGGGCACCCTTGCGAAGCTTGAGGGCTTGCACCAACGCAAGCTGTTGTTAGGAGTTCAGCGTAACTTCCTCTGTTACCTTCGCTAGTAGGACTGGGCCATCATTATCCCAAACAATCTTTGGAAGGCCCCTTACTTCACTTTCTTGTATTTTGGTGTCCAATCCTCATCACCCAGAGTGGAAATACTCAAAAGTTGTTTGATTGGCTGACATATTTTAGAGACTTTTTAGTGTGTGCTTTGTGCTCTTAGTTGGCCTGGCTTTCATTTTTTCTTGAGTATTTAGTTAGATCTTAATAAAAAAATTCAAAGTGGTTGACCAATCACCTAGACGGTCTCGAAGACTTCGTGGCCTTTCACCACCAAGTTTAGATCCTTCTCCTAAAACTCATAGAGGTAATACTACCGGTGGGTTTCATTCCTTGGTAGCTGACACATCAGGGATTGATCCTCCTCTCGGGGGCATTAATGTTCAACATAGGCCTGGTACTTCCACAGAACTAGAGAGGAACACCCCAGTTCTTTCTCGAGTTCCTTTTCAACTGGAAGATAACATTGAGGTAGAAGAACTCCCAGATTCGTTAGCAACTCCAAATTCTCCCCTACCATCTAACTATCCAAAAGTATTACAATACGTTGGCACTTTGACGATGTGACTGGCAAGTCCAGGTCATATTACGCACTTGCCATCGATGGCCACTACTGGAAGCATAGATTCTACCACCAGTGCTACAATTATGCAGATTCCAACATCAGTACAAGGGGGAGGAACTATTTCCATCCCCTCTGCATCTTTATTTGGTTCTTTTTCTAGCATATCCTTAGTTGGGTCTACCTCCATTCCTTCTATGAGTGGAAATTCCCAAGCCAATGCTTTTAGTTCTGGATTCTTCCCATTTGGCACCCATTCACAGGGTATTCCTTCAGTTCCATTTAGTTCCTCCACATCCATGGTGGGTGGATCAACTTCATTTCAAGGTTTTCATTTTGGAAGTGGTCATATACTACATTCCAACCCGACGATAGGATCTATGCCTTTTTCTTCTAGAGGACAAAGCAACAATCCCTTTCAAGGTTGGACTAACCCTACGGTTAGTGGCATGGGAACTGGGAATTTATTTTTCGGCCAACAAGGGAATAGGCTGTACTCCACAGTTAGTTTGTTTTGAAGTATTTCTCCCTTAGCTTCTTCTTGGAATCCTTATCAGGGGTTATCGAATCCTTATAATACTTTAGGAGGGAGCTTCACTGCTTATGGAGGTTTTTTGGCCGGATTTGGTCAAACTCTGAGTTTTGCTAGATCACAAGGTCCGCCATTGGTTCAGCTAGTTCTGTTGCTTACTTCGGGTAGCCTGGTGCCTTTCAAAATCCAGGCCATTCTTTTCAGAAGCTCTGCCCAGTCTGGGTGGAATCCCCAAGGTCCACCTAGGCTTCCTTTCTTGGCAACTTTGAATTTTCCAGATCTCACGAAATTAACAAACGATCCAATCAAATACAATCCAACCTAGCCTTCAGTCCCAACCAAACTCCCTTCATACATTCCAAAGTTTGAGGGAAAAGGCGGTGAATATCTGGGCGACCATGTAACCACATTCCATTTGTGGTGCTCATCAAACTTCCTTGTTGATGACTCGATTAGGTTGAGACTTTTTTAACGCACCTTGAATGGTAATGTGGCCAAGTTCTACATAGAGTTTCCAGGGGGAAGCTTTACATCTTTCACCGACTTAGCTAATATTTTCTTAAATCATTTCCAGTTGCCCATCCGTTATGATGCTGGAACTGAACTTCTAGCCAACTTTCGTCAGGATATGGTAACTCACATTTTGATCACATTTAGAAATGGAGATGGAGAAATAGGTTCATTAAAGCCGAAATTCCTCTGAAATACCATCTTGAATGGTTTTTGAAATTTTTACAACCTAAAATCTCTAAGGATGTCTCCCTGTCGAGAGTCTATTCTGAGGAGAAAGCTATTTTTAGGGCCCAACAATTATAATTCATTTATTCTGAGTCTGGGATTCTGCAAAAAATCTTTCCCGATGCTCCTGGGACTAAGGTTAATATAGCCAAGTCGAAGCCAGGTCCCCATGCAGATGGTATAGTTGGATCAGTAGACACAAATGTAGTGAACCTTTTCAGCCAACTGCAGCAGTTGTCTTTACAAACTACTCCTAACAACCAGGTCACATCATCTAACCCTTCGTCTTCCCAACCCTCTTCGATTAATTCCATCCAATCTACCAACCCCAAAGGAAATCAGAATTCCAATGGGAAAAAGAAAGGGCGAGGTAAGAAAAAGAGTTAAGATGGGAAGACTGACGCAAATAAATTCGGCAATAATGTTGGTGGTGGTAGAAATGAGTCTAGAAAGAAAGTCAAGTTTCCGTGGAGGTTATGTAGTGGAGACCATTTAACTCATCTCTGCCCAAATATTCAAGATGCTCAGCACTTGTTAGGATAGCAAGGAACTTCTAGCTCTGAAGTTGTGTTAACCAACCCTTTTCCCCAAGGGCAGCAACTGCTTGCTGGCATGAATGCAAACCCTGGTACCTTTGTTATGGGTAGCCAGGAAAGGGAAAAACCATCAAATGTTTTCATGATGGGTTCTAATTTCCATGTGGACACTCGGTGATGTGATTATGGTGAAGCAGAAACTTCCAAGGACAAAACTGCTCTTGGAAATACTGACCTTCATATTGAGTGACCCCCTGTCAAGACTTTACCACGAATATCGAAAGGTTCTGCTAAATGCATGACTATTAATCCAAATGCTAGGGCCACCCATAATTACTTCATTGTTGAGGATCTGGCTCAGAGTCCATGCACCATGTCCACTTTAAAGGTTCTCTAGTCGTTTCCAGCTCAACGAAGTGCTTTTCTTTCAGCTATAGGGGCAGTTGATCCATCTAACTCTTTAGTGGTCACTTTTGACATGTTAAATGTCAAAAAGAAACTCCCTCATCACATGGATTTCCAAATAAAGTCTACATACCGGAAAATTAACATTTTTCCTACCATTATTGATGAAGGATCTTCCACGTGCATCATGTTGATGTCATGCTGGAAGGCTATTGGATCACCTTCGGTCATTCTTTCCCCTACTCTCTTGACTGCATTTGATGGACATTCTCATAGACCGCATGGGATTATCCCGGCCTTGTGTTTGGGGGAAGGTCGTCAATATCTAAGTAGAAGTCATTGACGCCAACCTAGATTACAATATCCTCTTAGGAAGGAATTGGGTATACGAAATGGATGCCATTGTTTCGACTTTGTTTCGTGTCATTTTCTTTCATCATGAAGGGAAAATTGTTAAGGTTGATCAGTTGGATTACTCTCCAACCAATTATAGGGCAACTTTGGATTCTACTATTCCTTTAGTGGATAACCCTCATCCACCTACTGAGAATCTAGGATTTGGGATGTATTCTTCATTGATGGGTACCTTTAAGCTTCCCTCTCCTATCGCTACAATCAATTTCATTTCATCATCTAAGAGGTCTTCACGAGAAGCGTTCTTCCAAACTCATTATTTTTCAGACTCTTGAACCTTGCCTTCACCTACGACCACATTAGATGAATGAAAAGTTGGTGGAATGGCATTCCCTATGTCTGCAGCAGAGCTTAGATATCAGTTTATCATCAACTCTACAGACAAGCACTCTACTCCTTTCTCTGAGGAGGAGCTAGATGGTGATGTGGCGCCGGCCTGAACCCTTGATTTTACCTCCATTACAGACTACTTAGATACGACTTTACCTTGTGAAGAAGCAACCCTTGAAGTGATGATGGGTGTCGATTGACCTTGGGAAGACTTACACCATCATTCTTATTTTCTTCTTCCATTACAGGGAGTAGAATCTAAGTTCTCCGAGTTGTTTACTAGTGATGTTTGTACGGTGTCATGTCCTTTGGCTCTAGCACACTTTCGTGCCGAAGGTAATATGTTAGTAATTTCAAAAATGATATCTATAAACATCTCTAGGAACCCTAACATTATTGAGAATCTCTTCATCAGAGCCGAATGTTCGCCTGAAGAAATTCAAGTTTACACAAACCTTTTTAAGGAATTTCCAGATGTATTCGCTTGGTCTTATGAAGAAATGCCTGGCATTGATCTATCCATAATTCAACATGAGATCAAGATTTATGAAAAATCCAAATCGGCTTATCAAAGGCTTCGACCGGTTAATCCTAGGAAAGCAGCAACCATCAAAGCTAAAGTAGAGAAGCTGCTCAAGGCGGGTTTCATATACCCTGTTCCTCTTACCGATTGGGTTTCTAATCCAGTCCCTGTGGATAAAAAGCAAGGAAAAATCCGAGTATGCATTGATTTTAGGGACCTAAACAAGGCATGTCCCAAAGATAATTACCCCACGCCTTTCATTGATCAGATTACTGATGAGTGTGTAGGTAATAAGGTTTTCTCCTTCATGGACATTTTTTCTGGTTATAATCAAATCTCTATCCATCTGGAAGATCAACATAAGACATCTTTTATATGTCCCTATGGTACCTTTGTATACAGAAAGATGTCGTTCGGTCTTAAAAATGCTGGAGCTACCTTCCAGCAAGCCATGTCATATGATTTCCATGACATTTAACATATCATCGAAGCATACTTGGACGATCTAGCTGCTCGTTCTCGAAATAAAATTGATCACCACAGTCATCTTCGATTGGTTTTTGAGTGATGTCATTTTTACAAAATCTGGTTGAATCCCAATAAATGCATTTTCGAGGTTACATCTAGATATTATTAGGGTTCATTGTGTCAAATGAAGGGATTAGGGTTGGTCCTTTCAAAGTAGAGGCAATAGTTCAGTTGCCTCCCCCATCCTCAATTCGGCAACTTCAAAGTCTTCAAGGGAATGATAATTTCTTAAGACGGTTTATAGCGAACTATGTCGAGATCACTAAAGGGTTTATGCATTTGATACGGAAAGGAGTTCCATTTGTATGGGACGACTTTGCTCAGCAATTGTTCAATGCCTTGAAAAAGACATTAGTTTTTGCCTCACTTTTGAGTCCACCTGATTATGGTAGGGACTTCCTTTTATATCTTGTTGTAGTAGAATCAACCATACGTATGGTTCTTGTTTAGGAAGATGATGATCTCATAGAGCATGTGATTTATTATTTGAGGCAAGGCTTGATAGGTCCTAAACTTCGCTATTCTCTGGTTGAGAAGTTGGCCTTGACAGTTGTCCATGCTGTTGAGTGGCTCCGTCATGATATCTTGCTTCAAAATTTTTTTATCTTAGCGACGGTTAATCCATTTCAATTTCTTCTCAATAGGCGATTGATTCAGGGTAAATATAATCGATGGATAGTCATTTTACAAGAATTTGACCTCGAGTTCTTGTCTGCCAAGTCTAATAAATCCATGGTTTTTGTTGATTTAATTTCCGAGCTTCTTTGTGGAGAGGATACTATTTATGAGGAAAGTTTTCCCGATGAACATTTATTCCTCATCTCTTCACTCGACCCTTGGTATGGAGATATCATTGTCTATCTCCAGACTTCGATGTTTCCCTCTACTTTCTCTAAGGATGAACGCTGAAAATTACATCACCTAGCCAAGGATTATGTCATCATTGGTGATACATTATATCATCGAGGGGTTGATTCAATCCTTCGGCTCTATTTAACCCTAGAGGAAGTAGATTCAGTGGTCAATGACTATCACAGTGGATCTTGTGGTGGTCATCTTTCAGGGCTTGCTACAGCCCAACGTATCTTGCGTGCTGGCTATTTTTGGCTATTGCTCTTCAAAGATTGTGTTGAAGCAGTCAAATGCTATCACCCATGTCAAGTTTATACTCGGAAGATGCGCGTGCATCCAGCTCCTCTTTTCCTTGTTGTCACTGTCGGTCTTTTTACTAAGTGGGGTAATTATTTTAAAACTTGTAATCCACCTTCAGCAGTGAATCACAAGTACATTATCATGGCTGTAGACTACTTCACAAAGTGGGCCAAGCTCATGCATAATTATAAAAACGATAGTGAAACGGTGGCATTGTTCCCTTTTAATCAGATTATCTCAAGGTTTGGTATCCCGAGAGAGATTGTCACCAACGATGGAAGTCATTTCTAGAATTAACTAATGTCCGAATTGGCTCTCAAATTGGGTTTTCGGTAGGAACATTCGTCTCCTTATTATTCTCAGGCCAATGGACAGGTCGAGGCAATGACGAAAACTCTTAATACAATCCTACAAAGGATGATTGACAAAAATCGGTCCAATTGGCATCTTATGTTGTATCCGGCTCTTTGGGCATACCGAACCTCCGTAAATATTGCTACACGTTTTACACCTTTTCAATTAGTTTATGGGATGGAGTCTATCTTTCCTATTGAATTTGAAATTCCATCTCTTAGGTTAGTAGTTGAACTCCTACCAGAGACTTCTAGTCTCAAAGAGTGCCTCCTTCATTTGGAACATCTCGATGAGCAATGTCGAGATGCCACCACAATTAATGAGACTCATAAGAAAAGGGTTACAACTCAGTATGATAAAGTTGTCTGTCCTCGAGTCTTTTTTGAAGGCGATCTTGTCTTGTTCTACAACCAAGATAAGGAAACCTTGGGGGTAGGCAAGTTCAAGCCTATGTGATATGGTCCCTTCATAATTAAATGAGTTTTAGAAAAAGGGGCATATGAGTTAATCAATTTTGAAGGAAACAAGTTGGTGGAGCCCCGAAACGGGCTCTACCTCAAGAAGTAATTTGCTTCTATAGTAGCTAGGCAATGACTTCTTTGTACATTTTGTATATTTTTACATATCTCATCGAGAGTTTTTGATATCGACACTTTTTGGTCTGTTGTGGCAGGTGTTGATGGATGACATGTTCTATTTTGGATTCGCCGATGGTGCTAGTCAGCACACTTGGAACCTTGCTTCTACAGCTTGGGTACTCTACTACCCAACTTGCCAGTTGATGGTTTCAAGGGGACTATGCATTGGTCTTGCATCAAATAATGTGGTTGAGTATACTGCCGTCATTAATTTACTATTCGAAGCAATTTCTTATGAGATCGATTCATTGGTGGTTTATCTTGATGCACAATTGATAGTGTCACAATTGAATAACATTTATCGGGTAAGGGATCCATGTTTATATCGCCATTATTTAAGGGTGAGGTTGTTGCAAAGATAGTTTACTTACATTAATTATTTTCAAATTCCAAGATCTCATAATCGATTAGCTGATTCTATCACTAATCAAGCATTAGACTGACAGGCACATGGAAAAGAGCCTTTATCTCCTCATCCATGACGAATTTTTCAAAACTAAAGGAGGTTCTTATATTCCATGATGTCTAGAGAAAAAACCTCTCTTGTTGGTTTAAGGTACTTCGCCATCTGTCCAGAATCTATCCTTGAAAAACACGTGTCAAACAGGAAAAATCCGTTCTCTGAAATTTGTGTTTCAAAGAAAGCTTATTATCTCCCAACTGAAAACACTTACGAAGAAAGTGAGATAGGTTATTGTATCTGGAGAGTTTGCAAAGAGAAATATCCTTTTGGATTCCAAAATACATTTTCATGTGACCAGAAACTGATCTTGAAAAAGACTGCTAAAACCAGAAGACCAAGCTTGACTTTTAGCAGTTTCGTAGCACAAGTTTCACCGTAAATTCCTCCCACCTCAGAATGGATTTGAAGAAACGGAAAGAGGTTTTTGTATTTGCGTATGTTAGGAATAAAATCCTCTTTCAATTTTCAAAATTGAGTTCTCAGTTGCTCAAGACCCCTTCTATAAGTTGACTAGTAAACGCAGAAAGAAGCGTTTTTAATGTTGAAACAGGCTTTTTCAAGGATTTCGTAGTGCGCTACGAAAACTCCTAGTTCAGTGATTTCGTAGCTAGTTTCAAAATTTTTCCAAAATGATGTGAGATATGACTTCTAAACACCTGGTGATGCTTCTAGGACATGGAATGAGGATGTAAAACATTATTTGGAAAAGATATATGACCTTAAAAGACTTCTAACCTTATGACCTAAACCTTAAAGCATGAAATGACCTAGAGACCCTTTAACACCATGACTAGAAGAAGGTTTTGTAAATGAGAATGACACTAATTGTGATGAGATGAATCAAAACTTATAAGACTATGACTAAAAACAAGGCAACTTTCCAAAGCTTAGAGACAAAATTTTAGGGTGATAACAATAGCTCCACTAGGGATAGTGTGCCCTTGTGGTATACTAAGAACTTGTAGCTCCAGTGCCGCTATCCATCCTCTAGAATAAAACTCCAAACCTCTACCCCAGTTTCTCCTCAAGCCTTTAATGATTTCTGAACGAAAAAATCAAACTGAACCTACTGAAACAGATGCTCATTCAACCTACCCCGGGCTTATTTGCACATTCCTACCTACCCTATCAGCTGCAATCTCCACTTGTAGCTCAAGGAACATGAAACTTCAAATGAAGCCAATCATCTATCTGATCTGACACTTGAATCTCTTGACTATGCTTGAAGCAAAAATAAACTAGATACTGAAATAACCAAGGCAACATGAGGTGTAACTGTTCTTCAAGATGAACATATAACTGGAAGCTTGAATAGTAAATATTTTCCATGTAGTCAGCTATAGGGTCAAAAAACACATCGTTAGTTTGATGATTCTCATAACATTCTATATCCTCAAGCAACTGATCCTCAACCACACAAAATTTATTTGATATGCTATCCAACTACCTTTCTGAATGATGCCCACAAACAATGTAATTTTCTTCATTATAAAGATCATTCTTTGATGCATGCTACTGCAAGGAATTACAAAAATGAACAACGTTTTCCTCTGCCTGAGGGTCATAAAAAATTTCTTCCAGTATTTCTTCTTGGTGTTTGTAATCATTTTCATCGTCATTATGATCCAAAGATTGACAAGTTTGTTGCATCTCTACATCAATCAAGGAGGACATAATATGATTTTCATAAGTAAACCCCTGTTGATCTTCATGCTACATTTCATGGGATGTTATACTTTCTTCTTGGTGTTCAAATGTATCGTTATGAAGAGCCTCTAAAATTTCTTCATCCATGAATTCATCATCGTCATAACAATCCTCCAAATATTGAATAAGACTCAAAGAATGTTTACAACAATCTTTAACCAGCAATAAGGAGGGATGACACTCTTTATACATGTCATAGAATACATCATGGAAATCAGCAAGAGAATATAATGAACCATTTTCCAAGCTTTTATACCAAGACCATGCTTTTCCTTCTAAAGTGGTCATAAACATCCTCATGAGACAATCTTCAGGGAACTGAATCTTAAGACTGCATACATGCATATGAAACCTAACCGAATGAAGAGAAGCATTGTCTTTCGTTTCACCTTTGAATATCAGAATATCCTCTAACCAATCAACATTTGGCATAGGATTTGGAAAACCAGGGATATGAAACTGATTCATAGGAGCATACCTGGCATTCATTCTTGCAGTGGAACTCATCTTGAAACTTCATCAAGCTACTAATCTTCTAGCAGTGGAGCCACCTTCCAATTTCTTATTCGATGTGTGGAGTCACCAAGGTAGTCTTGCAGCCTCAAAAAGATGTCTGAGCTCCTACTACCTTCAGAAGTTTTGCTTCTTAATTTCGTGAATGAATAATCTTCAGACTCCCAGCAGACGCACCAAAATGTTATCACAAAATTAGACCCCTGATAGGCTGCTGATCAAGAAGACTTTGAGTAGCGATTTCAAACCAGCTTTTGGCTGAGGCTTAGCCTCCCAAACCTAAGAGGTCTCTCTCACAAGATTAAAGATTTTTGATAATGAATTAGATGGCTAACTCTATGAAACAAGTGAAGAAATATGAATGGTTGAATTTTATCAGTAAGGATCCATTGGGCTTATGGAGTCAAGAAATGCTTCAGTATGACAATAAAATTAGCTTTACATGGAAGTCACGGCATCTAGAATTCAACATATGAAGGGTACATCAGTAGCATAAAGGAAAACACAGTCTACAAATGTATGAAGGAAGTTAGAGAATAACCAATGAATTCTAAGTATCATACATTCATAATACTGCAAATAAGGAGATAAGGAAAAACATAAACAAGCCACATTTGCACCATTCAACTCTTTCTGAATCCTGAGAAGTAAAGCCAAAGTCTACATTCATAAAAACATAATCTTCAACAATGGCACAATATGAGTCTTTCTCTGAATATTTCCAACCCTTTGTACTTTACATTTTCTTCTATATATAGATCTCTTTACATAACTTAGATTCCTCCTCAAGCATGAGGGGAATTCGAATTCATCCTACTATGACACCTATTGATACTTAAAACTAACTATTAAATGCAAATGACACCTAACTAGCAGTCCTAGAGACCTAATAGAACTAGGAGTGTAACTCCTTATCATGATTACAACAACCTTACCTAAGCATTTAAGGCATTATTTTACAACTTTCAACCTCAGGAAGTTGAATTTGATGAAGCCTCCCACGTGGTCATCTCACTGTTGAGGACAAACCCTAGAAATTAGGGAACATGTCTCCCTATTTTTAGGTTTAGGATCCCTGAAAATGGCACGTGGGAAAGAGCCTTTATCTCCTCATCCATGAATTTTTTTTTGAAATTGAAGGATGTATTTGTATTCCATGATTTCTAGAACAAAAACCTCTCGTAGGTTTTTAAAATACTTCTCCAGCTGTCCAGAAACTATCCTTGAAAAACACGTGTCAAACAGGAAAAATCCGTTCTATGAATTTTGTGTTTCAAATAAAGCTTATTATCTCCCAACTGAAAACCCTTATGAAGAAAGTGAGATAGGGTATTGTATATAGAGAGATTCAAAAGATAAACCTCCTTTGGAATTCCAAAATACATTTTCATGTGACCATAAACTGATCTTAAAAACGATTGCTAAAACCCGAAGACCAAGCTTGACTTTCAGCAGTTTCGTAGCGCAAGTTTAACCATAAATCTCTCCCACCTCAGAACGGATTTGAAGAAACTGAAAGAGGTTTTTGTATTTTGGTATGCTAGGAATGAAATCCTCTTTCAATTTTCAAAATTGAGTTCTCAGCTACTCAGGTCCCCTTCTACAAATTGACTCGTAAACGTAGAAAGCAGAGTTTTTTATGCTGAAACAGGGTTTTTCAGGGATTTCGTAGCATGCTACGAAAACTCCTAGTTCAATGATTTTTTAGCTAGTTTCAAAATTTCTCCAAAATGATGTGAGATATGACTTCTCAACACCTGGTGAGGCTTCTAGGACATGGAATGAGGCTGTCAAACATTATTTGGAAAAGAGAATTGACCTTAAAAGATTTCTAACCTTATGACCTAACCCTTAAAGCATGAAATGACCTAGAGACCCTTTAACACCATGACTAGAAGAAGGGTTTGTAAATGGGAATGACACTAATTGTGATGAGATGACTCAAAACTTATAATACTATGACTAGAAACAAGGCAACTTTCCAAAGCTTAGAGACAAATATTTTAGGGTGATAACAGTGGCTCCACTAGGGATAGTGTGCCCTTGTGGTATACTAAGAACTTGTAGCTCCAGTGCCGCTATCCATCCTCTAGAATAAAAATCTGAACCTTTACCCCATTTAATCCTCAAGCCTTTAATGATTTATGAACGAAGAATTCAAACTGCACCTACTGAAACAGATGCTCATTTAACCTACCATGAGCTTATTTGCACATTCCTACCTACCCTATCAGCTGCAATCTCCACTTGTAGCTCAAGGAACATGAAAATTCCATTGAAGCCAATCATCGATCTTATCTGACACTTGAATCTGTTGACTATTCTTGAAGCAAAAATAAACTAGATACTGAAATAACCAAGGCAACATGAGGTGTAACTGTTCTTCAAGATGAACATATAACTGGAAGCTTGAATAGTAAATATTTTCCATGTAGTCAGCTATAGGGTCAAAAAACACATGGTTATTTTGATGATTCTCATAACATTCTATATCTTCAAACAACTGATCCTTAGCCACACAAAATTTATTTGATATGCTATCCAACTGCCTTTCTTAATGATGCCCACAAACAATGTAATTTTCTTCATTATAAAGATCATTCTTTGATGCAAGCTTTTGCAAGGAATTACAAAAATGAACAACCTTTTCCTCTACCTGAGAGTCATAAAAAATTTCTTCCAGTATTTCTTCTTGGTGTTTGTAATCATTTTCATCTTCATTATGATCCAAAGATTGACAAGTTTGCTGCATCTCTACATCAGTCTCGGAGGACATAATATGATTTTCATAAGTAAACTCCTGTTGATCTTCATGCTACATTTCATGGGATGTTATACTTTCTTCTTGGTGTTGAAATGTATTGTTATGTAGAGCCTCTAAAATTTCTTCATCCATGAATTCATCATCGTCATAACAATCCTCCAAATATGGAATAAGACTCAAATAATGTTTAGAACAATCTTTAACCAGCAATAAGGAGGGATGACACCCTTTATACATGTCATAGAATACATCATGGAAATCAGCAAGAGAATATAATGAACCATTTTCCAAGATTTTATACCAAGACCATGCTTTTCCTTCTAAAGTGGTCATAAAAATCCTCATGAGACAATCTTCAGGGAACTGAGCCTTAAGACTATGTACATGCATATGAAACCTAACCAAATGAAGAGCAGCATTGTCTTTCTTTTCATCTTCGAATATCGGAAGATCCTCTAACCAATCAACATTTGGCATAGGATTTGGAAACCCAGGGATATGAGACTTATTCATAGGAGCATACCTAGCATTCATTCTTGCAGTGGAACTCATCTTGAAACTTCATCAAGCTACTAATCTTCTAGCAGTGGAGCCACCTTCCAATTTCTTATTTGATGTGTGGAGTCGCCAAGGTAGTTTTGCATCCTCAAAAAGATGTCTGAGATCCTGCTACCTTCAAAAGTTCAGCTTTTTGATTTCAGGAATGAATAATCTTCAGACTCCCGACAGACGTGCCAAAATGTTATCACAAAATCAGACCCCTGATAGGCTGCTGATCGAGAAGACTTTGAGTAACTATTTCAAACCAAATTTTGGCTGAGGCTTAGCCTCCCCAACCTGAGAGGGCTCTCTCAAAAGATTAAATATTTTTGATAATGAATTAGATGGCTAACTCTATGAAACAAGTGAAGAAATATGAATGGTTGAACATGATCAGTAAGCATCCATTGGGCTTATGGAGTCAAGAAATGCTTCAGTACGACAATAAAATTAGCTTTACATGGAAGTCAGGGCATCTAGAATTCAACATATGAAGAATACATCAGTAGCATAAAGGAAAACACGGTCTACAAATGTATGAAGGAAGTTAGAGCATAACCAATGAATTCTAAGTATCATACATTCATACTACTGAAAATAAGGAGATAAGGACAAACATAAACAAGCCACCATTGCACCATTGAATGTTGGCATTATGATGCATGTGCTGTACTTGATGGCAACCCTCTCATAGAAGATCATCTCGCTTATATACATTCAGATGAATCTACAGAAGAGATATCAGATGTGACATAATACATAGATGCGGGACAGCTCAAAGGAATCAAATGGCAAGTTCTTAGCAAGCTTTGCCATCAAGTTCAAAGGGGGAGTTTGTTGGCATTATGGCTAAAGTGTTGTCCTTGATGGCAACCCATTCAGGTGATGGATCACTGTACAATAGGGCAGTAACAGAGATTGATGATAAGCTCTCAAATATTGAAGAAAATAAGGAGTACGCAGGCACACCGTACAAAAGGTGCGGACATGTAGGCATGTATTATATAAAGTGCGTACATACCCACAGGTTACCCATTCATGGGGTGCGTACCCCCAGTGCACACACTTCAAGGCAGTAAAGCGCGCACATGTGGGGTTCCTTAAGTTTAACCCTTGGTATTTAGCCGATGGTATTGTGTTATCATTGTTTTGGCCCGTGGTATTGTTTTATTTTATTATTATTACTAAGCCCCATGATCCTTGATTTGAGGAAGAGCTTGCCTATATAAAGAAAAGGAGATCATTTGGCTTAGTATGCTTTTGGGTTGAATATCTTTAGAAGCTAGATCTGAAATTCTAGTGACGGGTTATGAGAGATAACTAGATCTAAATCAAGGAGAAACATGAGAACTATAAGTCGGATCTACTAATGGGATGATATCTCCTCGGCGCATGTTCAGATCTGTAGATCTGACAGTCTGGGTTTTTCTTCAAGTCTCGAAATTATCTATACCCGGAGGTACGCAGGTCCAGTGAAAGAAATGTGTGGAGATACGCAGGCACAGAAGCATTGCAGGTGTGCAGATACGTAGGACCAGAAGTGCTGCAGATGCGGAGGGGCGCAGGTAGTTCATTGGACTCAGAGCGCACGTACGCAGGAAGTCTATGAGGCACAGTGCGCACGTACGCAGGGAAGCAGTTGGATACAGTGCGTACTTATACGCAGTTGTTATATGGGTGAAGCTGCGTACTTCTCTTGAAGTCTATTTAGCTGTACATTTTTATCATTGCTGTGATCTGGGTTTTGAAGTAATGTCTGATGTCTGATATCATGTTTTGATAACAGCAGTCTGAGAGGTGATTGATTAAATGTTTGTACATTTTTGGATGAATGGATCAGGTTCTTAATAGCTCATCTTTATGTGATCTGATTGACTAGATCTGGTTGATGACTCACCTGTATATGTATTGATCTAGTGCTTGGGTAATTCAGAAGGTTGGTTGATTATGACCTTCAATGTTGTTATTGGGTCCAATATGAAAATTGATGAAACGTGGTACCTTCAGGAGAGAAGATTGTAGGTCAGCACCTACGTACTAGTATCTAAGCTAGTACAAGAGCTAAAGGAAATCTTTGGAGCATTGTAGCAGGTAGTAGCCTGCGTACTAGTAAATGGATCGGCTAATACAAGAGCAAAGGGGGTTGTAGCTCCCGTACTGGTATAAGGCTGCACCAGTACAAAATATTGTAAAAGGATTTTCTTATTAAGAAGAAGATTGAGATGACTTGCAGCAGGTGGTTTTCTCCCACATTGGGTTTCCACCTTATATCATGGTGTTCATGTGTGTGCCTTATGTGTGATGATCTATTCTATGTTACTGCATCTGTTAACTGATAATATGGTTGATAATGTTATAATGCACTCATTGAAGATCAATTAACTTAATCAGAAGAAGTTGTGGAAGTAGCATATATGAATCAGAGTTTGGAAATGAAAAAGTTTTATTAATGTGATAATACTGATTCACCCCCCCTCTCAGTATTATTTCCAACAATATTTGTCTTACTAAACTTACAAGGTCATCCTTGTTTATCTAGAACTAAAGCTAGATTTTTGAAAACGAAATCAATGAAATATTGTATCATAGATAATGCTTTATTTTGGAAAGATAATGATGGTATGCTATTAAACTTTTACTAAAAGATGAAGCTAATAAAATTATGCAATAATTTCATGCAAGAGATTTTGGAGGACACTTGTATTGGAAAACAACTGCTGACAAGATTATGAGGGTTGGTTTTTACTGGCCCACTCTTTTTGCAGATGTCAAAAAACATGTGACCTCCTATCATAAGTGTCAAATATTTGAGGGTAAAAGGAATATTTTACCTCTACCTTTCAAACGCATATCCATAGAAGTGCCATTTCAAAAATCGGGTTTAGACTTCATTGGAGAAATTCACCAAGCCTCCTCAGCCTAGGATAAATGGATTTCGACAACCACTGATTACTTTACCAAATGGATAGAATCCATCCCTTCTAGACAAGCAACAAACTCTGTCATTATCTCATTCCTTGAAAGCAATATCTTGTCAAGATTTGGATGCCCCCAAATTCTCATTACTGATAATGTAGCTGCTTTTAAATCCAAGAAAATGGTAGACTTTTGGAACAAATATCACATTATCCTTGGCCATTCCACTACCTATTACCATCAAGGTAATGGACTTGCAGAATCCTCCAACAAAAGCCTTGTCAATATCATTAAGAAACTGTTGGAAGACAACAAGAAGACATGGAATAAAAAGTTGGTCAATGCCTTATGGGCAGACAAACTAACTACCAAAAAGTCCATTGTTACATCTCCTTATCAGTTAGTATATGGTATGAAGGTTGTTTTTCCATCCTCTTTAGGATTACTAGTGATGAAGATCATCCAGGAGTTGTAGGTAGAACCAAATGATATCCAGAGGAGGATAAACCAAACAATACACTTGCAACAAACCAAAGAAGAAGTCTATGACAAATCACAAGTAATCCAGGATAAAAGAAAAAATATTTTTGAAAAAAGACTAAAGCTGATGATTTTTACATAGGTGACAAAGTACTTAAATGGGATTCTAGAAGATAAGATAAGGGAAAACATAGAAAATTTCATTTTCTGTGGAAAGGCCCTTATGTCATTTATAGTTATAGAGGTAACAATGCATTTTTCTTGAGAGAAGTAGATGGAACACATCTACCAAGAGGACCTATCAATGGTAGAATGTTGAATCATTACTTATCCATAGATTAATAGTAGCTCACTTTACTTTACTCATTGTATATAACATTGCAGAGTTTAGATTGGATGTGTGGCAATGTCTTGAAGTTGAAGCCTAGAGAGAAGGCTCTGAGATTTTAAGGGTTCACCATCACAAGTATGAATAAAGAAGAATCATAGAAGAGCAGTTTATAAGTTAAATTCACTCATAGTTTCAAAGGCTACTGATATTAAAGTTCTTGACATTTCACCAAGAAATGCCATCCCCATGTGGAGCCACTGTTAGGGTCCTATAATAATAGCATTCATAATTTTGAATTGGCTATGGTTAGTCTTGTAATATTGTACATACTTTTTCTTTCTACAAAATGTTTTCCATATTAAAAATTAAAAAATTTAAAGAGGGTATGTCCTAAAAGAATAATCAAAGGACAAAAGGAAATAAAAAGATAAAAAAAAGTGAAAAATATGAACCCCAAAAAGAAATAAAATAGATCATGAAAGTGTGCAAATTCAAATGCCACTACTTTTTACCTTTTTATGTGAAATAAGGTTGTGTGTAGCTTGTCAGAAATGCCACAATCCATGATGGTCAAATAGCTTAATATTGACTTATTCATGTTTTAAATTTTATGTTGATAGATCGAGATTGAAGATCTAACCAAATTGTTTAACCTTGGTAGATCAGTAGTTAGGTAGAGAACAAAAATGAGATCATCAGCTTAATCTGAGCCATTGGAAGTTATAATATTAGAATTAGATAGTTTTCATGTCAAAAGAAAAATAAATAAAGGGTCAGCAAGCTTAAATGAACCCAATAAAATGAATAAAAAATGTTAGGATAAATAAAGGGTAGGTAGAAGAAAGGCTGCAAATGTATAAGGTTGTTGAGTCAAAGAACACATTTATCATGCCTAATCCTATGTTTCATGTGTAGGAGCATTTATGAGAAAGAAAATATGCTCACAAGTTGTTTTAACTGATTTCCCCTCATTTCACTATACCCCACATGCTTATTTGCAAATTTCCCCATTGTCCCTTTATTAGTTGTAAATCCCCTTTTCCTTTCATTTTGACCCTTACCTCTTGGTTTCACACATTTCCCTAGTAATTACCTTTCAAAAATCACCCCACTACCCAAAACCCTTTTTCCCTAGTGTGAAACCCATTTCCCATTGCAAATATTACCCTCCCCCTTTATTAATTTCCCAATTTCCCATCAAAAACCCATAGAAACCCCCTTATCCAAAGCTTTTATCCCCCCGCATTATCTAATTAATTTCTCTGCTTTATATTTCCCCAACAATCCCTATTTAACCCACCAACCCTTGGTACGGTTAAAAAACCCCACCACATAACCCCTAGTCCCATTTTATTAACCTGTTGCTTATATTTGATCCCGAACTTACACATTAATTAATTACAATTTGATGTAATTAAAACCCTGGGCCCTATAAATCCCTTCCCTGATTCCCTCCGTGCAACTTGACCACATGACAACCATTCGATCTCCTATGCCTAGATCTAATGGTGCACATCCATA
The DNA here is from genome assembly GCA_000404065.3 of Pinus taeda. Lineage (NCBI taxonomy): Eukaryota > Viridiplantae > Streptophyta > Pinopsida > Pinales > Pinaceae > Pinus > Pinus taeda. Next base: position 79,993 of record APFE031072900.1, on the reverse strand, counting down.
TCACGCTGGTTCACCGTCCGACTAATAGCAGCCGAAGAGCACGTGAGATTCACAGTTTTGCCTGGGCATTGTTTTGCTACATGGTGGCCCTAGTCTAGATTGCATGCTCATGAAAAATACTGTCTGCCCTCCAAAAGCAGTGCGATGGCCCAGAAAACCACCTCCCCACCCAGAAAAATAACTACCCATTGTTCATTTATAGTTTTTGTGCCAAAATTTGACCATTACCCTTTAAAAGGCTTGAAAAGCCCCAATCCACTCTTTTCACTTGTTTTTCACTGAAACTGTTGCTCAAGCCATTTTGCTTCACCCTAAACCTCTACGACCAAATTGACCACTGTCTCGTGCATGAAGAAGCTCCTGACACCTAATTCAAGCAACCAGTTCATAGTTCAAGCTAATGTACCCTTTGCATTCACCACTGAACCCAGTTTGCAAGCCAGACCATCGATTTCTAGGTATTCTTGGAAAAAATGGAACGACCCTTGAATTTGAAAACACCTAGTCTAATAGAAAGCTAAATTAATTGAAATAAATTAAGGAATTTGCCTAAATTGAAGACAATCTTAATTATATATCTCAAAGACTCATTTTTTAAACTGCAATTACCCTCTCACTATACCAAAACTCCTAAACCTCATTTCTAGAATCTCTACAAGCCTAATTCATATCCATAAACTCAACTATGGCTTCCCAAACCTCTCTGGATGTGAGACCTCTAGCAACCCCTCACCTGGACATCAAGCACCTTGCATTAGCAGACAGAGATTACCAAATAAAGGACAGAACCTCCTCTGCCTACCTCTAAACCTCCACTCTTGGAGTAAGGACAAGTTCCTAAACCAGAACTACGACATTCACCTTTGGGAGTATAATTTTCCCAAGTATTTGTTCCCAGAAGTATACCCATTTCTTGACATCATCCACTTTTGTCATGCCTGTTACATTCTTAGCCAAAGGTATATTATCACCCCTAACCAACAACTCTTATTTACCATCACTTCAGAATAAATTAACCAAATGCTTAAGGTCCAACCAAGCCCTAATAAGACCCCACTGTCTATTTGAGACTTGGTGGACCTATATGTCAAGTTATACCTAGCCAAAATAGCCCAAATTTTCAAAACTTTCATCATAGAGGAATGCCATACTCCCATAGATAGTCCCCCTTATGCTGCCACCGTTTTTTCAGAAAGTGGTAGACAAATAATTTCCATGCTGTCTTGCATATTAGGATATACCACAGATGAGCATTTGGAGCTCAGGAAAAGTCCTAAGCTAAATATTGTAACTGAATAGGAAGAAACCATTGAATCAGTGGAAATCACTGACATTGATACAATGGTGGAAAGAAGTAAAGGCACAACTGATTCAGGAGAAACATAGCAACCATCAACATCTAACACTCAAATGATTAAGAGATAGCTCATTGCTGAGGTTTCTTCTTTTACCAGGCCAACAGATAAGGAAAAAGATATCAAGGATAGGTACAAGGAGATTAAGTTGAGAAATGAGAAGTTGAACGCTGAAACATATGCCCAATACTTCAAGCACACACCAGATAATTAGAGCAATTTGATGTTAGCTTTTGACATCAAAGTAGCAAAAATGTAGGTTTCATTCATGCAACCTACCATTTAACAGCCAAAAACATCAACTGACTATAGAAAAACTGATTTCAAGGTGTTGCCCAGGTATGTTCATCCCATTGACCAGATTCAATTCCACAAGCAAGCTGGAGAGATGATCTACTCCACCTTGAGGGGGAAGGCCATGGCTGCACATAAGCTGCAAAATTCATTAGATAACATTACATCCCAATATAAATTGGAAAAGGCTTCCTCACATGCCAAGGGCAATAGGATCAAGTCATTGGAGGACTTGGTAATTGAGTTGGGACATGATCCCAATGATATCGAAGCTACTGATAAGTTTATCAAGAAGAAGAATGAGGACATTGTAGCTCTTAAAAAGCAATTAAAGATTCCCCATTCATAGCACCCATAGACAAAAGAGGTCTTGGAGAGCCAAACACATTAGGAAGAGATGATGGACCTAGTTTTACAATTGAATGATCAATTGAAGGAAATGGAAAAGGAGTTAGATAGCTTGATACAAATAAAACAAGCTAGTCTAGAGACTGCCCCTGCCACTGTTATCCCAACAGTTACTACTCCAGTACCTTCCACTTTGGGAGCATCATTAGATCCTACTACTCTAATGGCTACAACACTGCTAGCTTCTATAACGTCTACATCAGCAACAAGGTCAACAACAACATGGACAAAAGGTGATGAGGCTAGAAAATTGGTCAAGGAAATGGAAGACATGGTCATTCAGATCACAAAAATGAACAAGCTTAAGGAAAAGGTGACCAAGCTAGAAACTGACTATAATCTTGCATAGATTATGCACAAAGAAGAAGTGCAGAAATCAACCATGATGAATGAAAGAATAAAAAACTTGGAGAAGGAATTGATGCTAAAGGAACCCCTTGGAGAGGCCAACGAACAATTATGGGCCAATATCATTGACTCTGTCAATGATATTTGGCCATCCATTCAAGTAATTTTTGAACATATTCACTTAGTGAAGCAGGCTACAGAAGCCATATGGAGAGTGAAAATAGAATTGGGAGATATGCCAGAGGAAGCAATAAGGATCATTCACATCCTTAATTCCAAAACTGAGTATGAATTGTGGTAATTAGAGATACCTGACAGGACAGGTACAATACTGGAAGTAAAAATGGTCCTCACCAAGAGGAATTTAATGCTAAACCTTGAAGATAAGTGCCAAACCATGCAACTAGCTATAGACAGGTTCATGGTTAAATTTGAAGTTTTGAGGCGAAAGGGTCTGCCCAATCCCTTGTTAATAAATGATAAGTTAATGACACAAGAGGACTACAATAGAAGAATTAGGGAGTGGCAAGGGATCAAGTGAACACTTCATCTATGAACGGGATGCCAACTAGCAAGGTCCTATACCAAACTTTTGAGAACCTTTTTTGCCTCCAGCATGAGGTAAAACACCTTTTTGTAAATAAGCCCACTTTGGCCAAGTACATGGAGGCAAATGAGATTTATAGGAAAATGATAAATATCCAATTAATAGATGCAGAAACATGGGAGAAATTGAATGACTTACTGTAGAAATACAAGGTCAAAATGTAAAAATGTACAGTAAGGGTAAAAGGAACAGTAAAAGGATAATAATAGGCTAGCCAAATGAAAGAGTATCAAGTGAAAGTGTATCAGTTGAAAGATCATAGTAAAAAGAGCATTCGGCGTGAAGACCGACAAAAAAGCAGAGATTAAAAGGAAAAATATTAGAGCTTAAAGATAACAAAACCTAGTAAACAGGGACAACAAATACTAGTTCAATAGCTGTCTCTATATTGTTGCATGAAGATATTTCTTCCTCCTAGATTAATTCCGAAGACAGTTCAAGATATTTTGTAAATTATTTTTGTATAAATAGTTCATAAATCGAAGTATTAAGGGTGGATTGCTATACATTTGTAGAGTTATTTTGATCATAAACCTAAGCGTTATTGTACCAAATCTTTCAAGTCGGTAGATTGGACGAAGTAATAAAGAAATTGCATTATGGGATTCATGTGTTGAGCTGTTACAGTGAAGTATTTTCTTTGTCAGATTTTGTTATTTTCTTATGTATTTCACAAACTTAGATGTCATCTAAAGTTGAATGAATTAACTGGAAATTTATCTCATAATTTGTTTCAGTACACTCTGTTTTGAACAATTGATCATTTCTATGTTTTCCTCTGATATCCAAATTTGACAATCATTAATTGCTCTCCCATCTCGGTTGACCTCTTTCACTTTCTTCATAATCCGGCCTACGGATCCCTTAATTGCTCCCTAGATCCGACTCAAACCCACTTCACCATCCAATCTTTGAGATCTGAAGTAACTCTGATATATTTCCCTGTAGACACTATTTTTAGAACTTCATCTAGTCCTATTTGCCTGATATTTGACGCAATAGCCCAATGGTAAAAGACACCTCTCTTTTCATCTAAGTAAGTGACCCCACAACCAAATTCAAATCAAAACCTAAGTACGATCATAACTAGCCTAAATAAAATAACTAAACAAAGTTAAATCATAAAGAGAGAGCCTACTCTGAGAATTAGGAAGGCTAGATCCTAATCTCCAAAGCAGGTTTGTGGTTACCTCTAATTATTTCTTTCTAATCAACCCCTGAGAAATATTGGAGCAATAATAGGTTGGAATGAAAATAATGAAGGATCTTTACTAGATGAGCTAGGCAATTGTTTCAATCTGACTACATCAGGTTTAGTTGAAACCAAAATTAATGGCAGTATTCCTTCTCTGTTTGGCTCATTGAAGAATCTCAAGACTCTTAAATTGTATATTGTACAATGCTCATCTCTTAGGATCGATTTCAACGGGGATTGGTGACTGCATAGAACTTGAGAATATGTATCTATTTGAAAATTGTTTTTATTGATGGCGAAGTCAATGGTAAAGGATGTGACAAATATTGGAAAACGAAAGTAATGACAACTACAATTCCATTGCTAAATATGTTGTCATTGATGGCCAAGGTAAACGCAAAGCCAATGGAAAAGATTGGCAAAGGAAAATATTGTTGGAAAAGTTATATAATGGAAAATACAAATGCATTGATGATGGTGTTTTAATTTATGGCAGTAGATGGGAACAAATGGAAAAGGTTTCCAGGGATGGCTTAGAAGATCAAGTTCCAAGCACAAGAAAAAGATTGAATAACAGCATGGGTGAGAATGGGGTAGAGAATTTGGAGCTATTTCTTGAGTAGAAGATCATAGCAAATGCATATCGAACCCACATATATGGATATAGATTTGAAATAGCTTTCCCATGGTATGCACAAGTTTGAAAATGGCCTCTTGGATTGAAATATAGAACCAACCAAAGTTTCATGACCCCAAGTCAATGTTTAGGAGAGATAAGAGGCTTGGAAACAATTTTGGTGCATAGCCAACGCTCGCAAAAAATCCAAACCTAGCAGTGATGGTAGTAGAATAGCCAATGGTGTCATCACGGAAATCACTAGGCATACATGCCGTTAAAAACAAAGCAATGGAGAATGGTCATTGACCAAAGGAAAATCGTACCTGACAACTTATCATAATGGAGTAACCTGACAGGTGTACCCCTGAGAAATATTGAGGACCCCTTAAGGGATAAGTAGAATGAAATAAGCCACAAGTTAAAGAATGTACAAGTTTAGAGGAATATTGGGCACCACATGTCCCCCACCAGCACATCGGAGAAATTGTGTGGGGCTTCCCAGGTTAACCATTAATAGGCATGGAGGGGGGTCGTGCAATGGGTAGTTTTCCCCAAGATGTCAATCAGAGATGAATGGTGGATTCTAACTACGCACCCCCCCTCCAAAAAAAAACTACAAACATTAGAAGGGGGGTCACACAAAGCACATATAGTTTTTCAACTAGTTGGACAACATGGCAACAAGAAAGAAGCATTGGCCCAAAGGAAATCACTCACAAAACCAAGGATAGAATGACTCTTTCTCCCTCCTCCGATAGCAAAAGTGGTAGCATACAATTGGCCGAGATGATGCAAATGATGATGTTAGCAGTGGACACATGGAAGTCATATTTGGCATTTTGGGCATCCAAATGGCCTATTTCTAAGTGACATGTGTCACAAATCACAAGTTGACACATTGCATAGGTGATGTCAGGGTGATGTAATCGCGTTGGTTGGAGTTTGATGGTTTATTGATGGTACACAAGAGGATGCTACTGGGGAGTGTGAAGTGGGACACATCAACACTGACATAACACATAACAACAAATGAAAATGAGCTCAGCAGAACCCCACATGATAGCTAAGTCAGCAAGCCCCATCTTGAAAGGTTATAAAAGGGCACAAAGGGAATCCATTGTGAGAAACAAAATGGGAAATGATGGACAAAAAAGCTAGCGGGTGGCAACCAATCAAAGCATAGCCAGGCAGTCCTCATGGAAAGAGTCAACCAGGCAAATAGACCCTAGAAGTTTATAAATATGTGAAAATGAATAGTGTCGAGCTTGGGAGCTCTATGGCTTAGTGTCAGGACATGACCCTTTGGTCGTTTAATGTAGAAACAATATGAAGGGCTCAAAACATTATAAAGGAAAACAAGCCTGTGAAGGGATTAAATGGGCTTAACACCCAAAGTGTTATGAAACCAGCTCACAAAAAGATAGAAAGATAGATCAAAACCTTAGAAATAAGCCTCTTCAAGGGGGAAACCTCCTTTAAATTACACAAATGAACAATTCTTGGATGATATAAATGACAAGACCTCCTTTATATATATAAGAGTCTAAGGGGTCATAATATAATTAGAGCTGACATAACAATAATAATGTAAGGGCACAATAATAACAATAGTGGGCTTCTATGGGGCACAATAATTACAATATAGGGATTACATGGGCACAATAATATAATAAGGGGATTGCACTAATAACAATAAGGGGTTGCACTACTAGTATAGGGACCTAACATGCCCCTCTCCTTCAAAAAGTGTTATCCTCGATGCTTGAGTAGTTCTTGATGCTTCTATATAAAATTATTATCCTCCCATGTGGAATCTTTAGCGGGTAAGTTCTTCCACTTGATGAGATACTTTGATATTGATCGATTTTGTAGCTGTCAGTTCTTGTTTCTGTGACTGCTCCAGGTTCCAATATGATTTTTCCTTCCTCATCATGTTCTGGAAATATTGTTTGAATTGGGATCTTCTACAACTTTTGAATGAGTGACCACACTTTTTCATCCTTCTTCCATTCATCCCTTGCTTCGTTTATCCAATTTGGTTGGATAATAGAAATAACATAAAGCAATGCTTCCACATCCTCATCCTTTCTTAAGAGAGCATCTGCAACAACATTTTTCTTCCCTTTTTTTGTAGATGATTTCAAATTCATAACCCAACATATTTGTGACCCATTTTTCTGTTCTTCTAAAGATAATCTTTTTTCTAAAAAGTATTTAAGACTATCATGATCCATTTTTACCTTGAAGTGTCTTCCCATTAGGTAAGGTCGCCTTATTAAGTTCATTTATTATTCCCAACATTTCCTTCTCATAAATAACTTTCTTGAGATGTAGCCGTAAAAATAACCAATCCCCTACATCAAAACTTATTTCACTGTGATGTTGATATGCTTGTTGTTTCATTCGATTCTGCACCAAAGTGGCATTATCCTTTAAAAGTTGGAGAACTTGTTGTTGATGCTCGATGTGATCTTTCACTACTTGAATTGTTTTCTTCTTGATATGTCCTTCTATATTGAGATTTTGAGGAGCGGTAATTTCTTCCAATGCATTACAAGATATGGCTGGATTCATTTCTTGATGCTCGATGTCATGTTTCACTTCTTGAACATTTTTATTCTTCATATGTCCTTCTATATTGAGAGTTTGAGGAGTGATAATTTCTTCCAATGCATTACAAGATATGGTCGGATTCATTTCTTGATAATCAATGTGATCTTTCAATTATTGAACATTTTTCTTTTTGATATGTCATTCTATCTTGATAGTTTGAGGAGAGGTAATTTTCGCCAATGAATTACAAGATATGGTCAGATTCATTTCTTCTTTATTGATGTGATCTTTTACTTCTTGAAGCTTTTTCTTCTTGATATGTCCTTCTATCCTGAGCATTTGAGGAGTTGTAATTCTTTCCAATGCTTTACAAGATATGTTTGGATTCATTTATTCTTTCTCTAGGGTTGTTTCCTGGTGTATATCCCCTTCTTTTGATGTTTCTTGATCCTTTTCTTCCTCTTCTTCGTAATCTATGTAAAATAATTTCTTCTCAGCACACTTATGACCTTTAGTGTATTTTCTATCACAAATGTAACAAATTCCTTTTTATCTTTTTTCTTCCAACTGTTGTCATGTAAACCTTGTAGGTTGTGGCAGGCTAGAAGAAGAAACACTTCCATATTTATAGTTGTGAGTGGTAGGATTCCTTGTTTCCATAATTCCACTTTCACATTTTCTTGCCAACCTGAATGCCTTCTCCAATGAATTAGGTTCCCAAGGATAAACCTCATGTTGAATGTTATCCTTTAAAGTCCCTATGAAGACATCAATCCTTTTCTTCTCTGGAATATCATTTAGCCTTATATTCAATATTTTTAAATCCTCAATGTGCTCTGCCATTGAACCCTTTTGTTTGAGATTTATCAATTGGCTAAAGAAGGTGTCACTCTTTGTATCCTCATAATGTGCTATCATTTCTTCCATGAAAATTGACCAAGTGACAAGTGCTTTACAAGAACACAACCCTTTATACCATAAAAAATGATCTTGCTCTAAATCTGAAGATGCAATACATACCTTTTGTAATAGTTACACCTCATGTAGATCAAAATATTGCTCCATTTGTAGTATCCAATTTACCGGATCCTAGCCATCAAACTTCCTCATATTGGCTTCTCTTGGTTTTAGGAGCTTGATCTTGAAATGACAACAACTCTGTAATTTTGGATTTTCTAAAACTGAAATCACAACTTGCAGTAGCTCTCTACGTCCTCTTTCCAATGCCACCAGTCTCATTGAAATTGGATTCTCCGAGAATGAGTTATGCACAATCTCCCACTATGACCCGAGTATAGACTTGCTCAGTAGAAGGAACTTGCACAATGTGCCATGGGTCACTGTTTCAACCTTTGGTTTTGAAAGTGGTACCCAAAAAACTACAGCCATTCTCTTTCTGTAACTTCTTACAAAAATTCAATCTGATGCTCAGAGAGAAAGTTATGATGACTTTCCCAAAATGACATGTTTAAGATGTAATTCAGGAGTATGCAAAAACCCTAACTTCCTCAAATCATATATCCAAAAATATAGTGAGACAAGATCTAAAATTTAGAACCAAGCTTCAGACCGATTTCATCTCAAATGGGTTTTTTTCTTAAGCTTCAGAAACTTCATAGAGAAAACGTTATAGTGAAAATTCCATGGTGACTTGTTTTAGATGAAATTCTCGAGCTTGCAAAAAACCTAACTTCCACAGATCATATATCCGAAAATATGGCAAGACAAAATTTGAAATTTGGATGCGAAATTGCTTGCGATTTCTTATCAAATGGGTTTTTTTTGTAGATTCTAAAATATGATACAAAAGAAGTTATAGCAAAAATTCCATGTTGTCCTATTTTGGAGCAGCAAAACCCTAGAATACAAAGCTCTGATACCAAATGTTATGAAGCTAGCTCACAAAAAGATAGAAAAGATAGATCAACACCTTATAATAAGCCTCTTCGAGGGGGAAACCTCCTTTACAGTGCACAAATGAACAATTCTTGGATGATATAAATGACAAGACCTCCTTTCTATATATAAGAGTCTAAGGGGTCATAATATAATCAGAGCTGACATAACAGTAATAATGTAAGGGCACAATAATAACAATAGTGGGCTTCTATGGGGCATAATAATTACAATATGGGGACTACATGGGCACAAAAATATAATAAGGGGATTGTACTAATAACAATAAGGGGTTACACTAGTAGTATAGGGACCTAACATAAAGGCTCAATCAATGGTCACAAAGACCTGGGCTTATTGAAAAAAATAGTTAAAGGGCTAGAACAAAAGGTTTGAAAGGTCTAAAAGCAAAGGAATTGGTAGTATTTGCGTAATAAAATTTGGCGGTGAAATTTAGCAGTGGCATGTTAAAAAGGTTTTGGGCCTATAGTAATGTGCCTTGGGGCACATGCTTGGGTGAGATGAGTCAGAATTTATTTTTGGCACCATGTTGGGCTAGTGGTAAAGTGATTGTTTAGTGGCATATTTGGTAGTTAAAGACAAACACATTATAATGCTAAATGCATGAACAAGTTAGAAGAAATAGTTAGCAGCTCGGGTAGAATTGGAGGTTCATCTAAAATAAAAATAAAAATACAACTAAAACGTGTTAGAAAGACATAATTGTAAAATTAGGTAGGAAACCATAGAGTTTGAGTTTTGAACTATAGATCAAATATTGAAGACTTGAATAATAGATTCAGAAGAGTGAGTTAAAGTAGAAGAAATACAAATACAAGAGTGTATGCATGGATCTCAAATTCCAAAAATAACAATGAAAATTTTTTATAAGCATAATTCGAGTAGTAGAGATTGTAGAAGGTAGAGTGTGTCGATAAGAGTTGTTGGTGTATTGCGATAGTGTATGCAAAAGGGTGAATCAGAAACCATTATTGGTATTTGAAAGGTGTTCTATAGATGCAAATATGTGCATTGGTGATTTGTGATTGATAGTGTTGATGCATAAAATTGTTGATTTGTTCAATAATGTGAAATTGCTAAGGTGATTATGGTTTTATTAGTAATCAAAGATTGTTGAAGGTGTTTGTTTAGTGGATTTGGTGAGAAGTTGCAGTGAGAAAAAAATTATTTGTTTATGACACAAATGGATTATTGGTTCTAGTTTGAAAATGGATGAAAGATGGATCAACAAGGATGACATGTAGTAGCTTGCAGATCAGGGGTAGTCTCTCCCTCAAATGGGTGTTGGTAAATGTTAAGGGGAAAGAGTCCCTTGAAGAAAAAACTGATAAATGAGTAGGGGAAGTAGTCCCTTTCAGTGAAAACTTATAAACGAGCAGTGGTAGAAGTTCGTTTAGTAGGAGTGGATAAACCTAGAAGTAGTAGCTCGTGGGGCAATGATGTAATTAAGTACAATATTGTAATAAATTGAATATTAGTGTCTTTTGTACACATTTCTCATGTGATTGATGACAATTTAGGTTATGATTGATTTGTGTTATTGATCCATGAATAATTCCTAAAGTAATTAAAAAGTATAATTTGTGAAAAATTGTCTAATTTAGCCATGCTACTGATTCACCCATACCTCTCAGTAGTATCTTGGTTTCCATTGTTTCTAATAGTTAGTATAAGAGCCAATGCCCTTCAGGATTAGTTTAATGGCTGGAACGAAAATCAAGGATCATCATGAACTAGGACCGGATTACCTCAGATGTAGTTCCATTTTTGAATGGATCAAATCATGTAACTTGGAAGGTAAGGATGAGAATATACTTGCAAGATCTTGATCTTGATGTATGGATATTTGTGGAGAATGGAGAGATAGATGATAAGTTTGATAAAAAAGCTAGGAGGGAAATCATGAGAGGGTTGTCCAAGTCAAATATTGAGAAATTAATCTATTTTTAAGACTTCCAAGGAGATATGGGATAAATTGTAGTCCATCTATGAAGTATACATGCAAGCTTCATGTGATGCCAAGAGGCTTCCATTGGAGGATGAGGTAGTCAAATACTAAAAGAGCATTGTAGATCATGAATTAGATGATTATTCTCCTATATCAAGAGGTGAAATTATTGATAAACACCCAGGGGATATGCAATCTACAAGTAATTTTATTTTATTATTATTATAGAACAATAGGCCATTTATTTTCAAATTGCTCAACTACAACTACTGGTGAAAGTGAGAGTTACTCATCTATTTATAGTGAAGGAGCCAACTTAATAGCAATAAAAAAAAAGGACATTAGTCAAGAGGAAAATGGGTACACCTCTGCTAATGAGGAAGAAAGGACATCTAACATGTCAGCAAATGAATCTCTAGAGTCATTAAGGGAAAAATTATTGTAGAGTGAAATAAACACTTGTTGTGATTCTAGTTGCTCCTTTATTGATTTGGAAGATCTTGAAGAAAATATATATTTGAAGAAGCGGCTCATATAAGCTCTTGAGGAGGTTAAGAAATTCATAGCCATAAATATGAAGCTAGAATAAGAGAATAATACATTCAATTAGAATTTGATGTATCTTCATAAGCATGCAAAGAATTATGAAGCATTTAAGGAGATTCAGACCATATAGTATTCCTCTCAAGCCGAGATATTATTGGAAAATGACACTGAACCAATAGTATCATCAAAGGAATCAATGAATTTAGTTAAAGGAAGATCCAATAGCATTGTAGTGGCAAAGAAAAGAACGAAGCATCAAGGAGATAAAGTGACTTCCAAGAATCAAAATAAAGGTATGCATCCCCTCATATGTGTTTATTGTAATAACGCAAGGCACGTTGCCTCCAAGTGTCCAGAGAGGAAAATAAAGGTGCAGTAGCGTAGGTGGAATGCACCATTTTAGCCACAACCATGAATTTCTCATAAAGGAAATTTGAATAGCCAAGTAAGAGGAGCCTTTTCCCCTCAAAGGAAATATTTCCAGTGGCCCAAAAACACCATGAGGACAACAATCAGTGATTCTTTGGATAGGAAGAAGGTTTGGTAAGAAGAAAAATTCCTTTGTCTCCTCCTTGAATAATGTTGAATGCTACAAGTGTAAGAATTATGGGCATAAATAAGCTACATGCAAATTCAATAATAAATCCTATTTTCAAAACATTGCAATTAAAGGCATGGATTATGATGATAGTCACCAAGGGAAACTATGCAGGAGTTATTTAAAAACTTATAAGAAAGATAGATCAATTAGAGTATGCATGCAACACATCGAAATGTTTGATTTTGAGGATAATCCATAGAGATTTAATATATCAGACTCTGAGATTCCTATGGTTGAACTCTCTTATATGACTTGCAACAAGAAGAGACCCAAATGAGACAAAATAAGTAGCATCAACCCTAACAGTCCTCCAAAGAACTATTGTGAGAAAGAAGAGAAAAAAGTAAATTGCAAATTGGCTTTTAATGGTGCCAACGAAAGGAATGATCAGTGGTTTTTATACTAAGGAAATGGCAAAAAGTCATCCAGTTAGGAAAACCCGTGCAAGAAATCAGCTCATATCCAAGTGTGGAAGAAAAAGGAAGATAATATACTCATGGGGAGTAGATCCCTTGTTCCTCTTCGTTGAAGAGAAGAGGTTGGCTTGAATGGAAGCCAAAAATGTTAGATGCAAGGAACAAAAAGGAACATACCAATGAAAGGATTTGAAGGATAAAGGTTAGTATGCCATTTGATGTTGACTGCTGAAGTCCAAATATATATAGATGGTGATGATTTGTTTACTACTGAAGTTTTTTTATCAAGTATTGTTTACATATTCCTAATGAAAAGATGGAGCATGGCCACAAGCAGAGTATACTCGAGTCAATATTTGAGTATCAAATTGTTCATTGATAGTTAGTATCATTAATTGGTATCAGTTGCTTGATGTAAGAAAGATGGTAACTGTGTTTATGCTATAATTGCATTCTAAGAATAAATTGGTATCAAGAATCATATTTATAATGATAGAAGCGTGATCATAAGATGAGGACACTCAGTTATCATGTGCTCAACAATTTCTATCAGTGGCATCAATTTAGCAGTTAGCATCAACTAAAAAATTGCATTAATTCAGTAGTTGGTATCAACAATACTATGGTATTTGAAGTCATTAGACTCTTTGTGAGAGCATGTCGTTGATGTTTTTAACACGATATTGTAATTCCAAGTGTTTGTAAGAAAGTACCGATGACTATTGTTCATGATGGGTAAAGTATATAATGGTGAGTCTGTTGTCATTCGAAGTTTGTGAAGTGGAGTAAAAGTGAGTTGTTTAAGCATGCGTTAGTGATATTTCCTCTATTTTTGTTAACTAAGCACTTCTAATCATTGTACTTTGTTATTCATTAGTTGAAAATTGATGGTGTCATGCATAGGAAAGGTTTTTCTTTTTGCTAGAGTCCAGGTGTATATGTATAGATATGCACTACTATAATTGTAATCCTAGCTGACACTCAGACCATCAAGAATTATTTTTTAATGGATTAGTTGCACAAGCATGTGTTGTTTTAGCAAGAGATCCCTCTTTCTTTCTTAAGGCTTAGATTGGGAGTAATTTATGCTTTCCGTTGAACTCAATCTTCTTCACAGGACAACGAGGAAGCTGCCTGGATCATATCAAAGGTACTTGAGATTTTTAGCTTAAGAAGAAGTAGCTGGTAGGGCCATAAGATCAAAAGACAGAGGGAGATGGTTGACAAGGGGAGAAAGTTAGTATATTTTCCATTGATGTCAAATGGGGAGAAGTATTTGGTGATCAAACAAAATATGAAGATAAACTCACATAAAGGGGGAGAAGGACTTCAAGCAAAACATGGGGAGAAGCATCAGAGATAAACAAGAGAAGTATACTTATATTTGATTGATCATTGTTGATGTTGTTTTGTTTTATCTTGGTGTTATCATCAATGGGAAAGGGGGATATTGTTGGAAATATATTGTCATTGAAGACAAAGGCAAAGGTAAAGGAAATGGAAAATATTAGCAAAGGAAAGTATTGTAGCAGCTACAACCACCCTCCAAAAATTTGCCTTAGCTTTGTTTTGGAGCCTCCTACCAACCACCCTTAGCAACATATCTTGCACTGTTGTTGGGCCCCTATACTACCAATGTAACCCCTTATTGTTATTAGTACAACCCCCTTATTATATTTTTGTTCCCACGTAGTCCCCATATTGATATTATTGTGCCCTTACATTATTATTGTTATGTCGGCTTTGATTATATTATGACCCCTTAGACTCCTATATATAGAAAGGAGGTCTTGTCATTTGTATCATCCAAGAATTGTTCATTTGTGTAATGTAAAGGATGCTTCCCCCTTGAAGAGACTTATTTCTAAGGCGTTCATCTATATTTTCTATCTTTTTTGTGAGTTGGTTTCATAAAATTTGGTATCAGAGCTTTGGATATAGGGTTTCACTACTCCAAATAGGTCATTGTGGTATTTTTGCTATAACTTTGTTTCTGCAACGTTTCAGAAGCTAAAAGAAAAACCCATCTGAGAAGAAATCTTGTTGAACCATGCATCTAAAAATCAAATCTTGTGTCACTATATTTTCAGAGATATGATATGAGGAATTTAGGGTATTGGCCATCTCTAGAATTTCATCTAAAACAGGTCAACGTGGTATTTTCACTATAAAATTTTTGCTATGAAGTTTCAGAAGCTAAAGAAAAGATCCATTTGATAAGGAATCATTATGAATCTTAGGTCCAAATTATAGATCTTTCCTTTGTATATTTGTGGATATATGATCACAGGAAGTTAGGGTTTTTGCATACTCCTGAATTACATCCTAAACAGGTGACCTTGGTAAAATCGTCATAACTTTCTCTCTAAGCAACAAATTGAAATTTCATAAGAAGTTACAAAAATAGGATAGAGTGTAGTTTTATGTGCATAGTTTTCAGATCCGAAGGTTGAAACAGTAACATGTGGTACGCCATACAAGTTCGCTCTACTGAAACATTATATAATCAGGTCATCGTATAAGATTGGGCATAAATCTTTCTTGGAGAATCAAATTCTGATTAGACTTGCGGGGTTAGAAAGAGGACTCAGAGGGCTACTGCAAGAGACAATTTCAGAACTTTGAGTTATGAAAGTACAGAGTTACAGTCATTTCAAGATCTAGCTCCTAGAATCAAGAAAAGGTGATATGAGGAAGTTTGATGGAAAGGGTCTAGTAAATTAGATACTACAGATGGAGCAATATTTTGATCTACATGGTGTACCACTATTAAAAAAGGTATGTATTTCATCTTCATATTTAGAACCAGATCAATTTTTATGGTATAAAGGGTTTTTTTCTCATAAACTACTTGTTATGTGGTCAATTTTCATGGATGAAATGATAGCACATTATGAGGATACAAAGAGCAACATCTTCTTTAGAGAAACACCACAACAATTGGAAAGAGAAAAGAGAAAAAGGACTTTGTTACAAAGTGGAAAGTAAAATTATGGCAACAAGGAAGTCTACCCCTCACAACTATAAGGATGGAAGTGTTGTTTCTCCTAGCCTTCCACAACAACAATTGGAAGAAAAAAGAGAAAAAGGGCTTTGTTACAATTATGATAACAAATACATTAAAGGTCATAAGTTTGCTGAGAAGAAATTATTTTACATTGATTATGGAGAGGAGGAAGAAAAGGATCAAGAAATGTCAAAAGAAGAGTATATACACCAGGAACCAACCCTAGAGAAAGAAGAAATGAATCCGAACATATATTGTAAAGCATTGGAAAGAATTACCACTCCTAAAACTCTCAAGATAGAAGGACATATCAAGAAGAAAAATGTTCAAGAAGTGAAATATCACATCGAGAAAGAAGAAATGAATCTGACCATATCTTGTAATTCATTGGACAGAATTACCACTCCTCAAACTGTCAATATAGAAGGACATATCAAGAAGAAAAATGTTCAAGAATTGAAAGATCACATCGAGTCTCAAGAAATCAATCCAACCATATCTCGTAATGCATTGGAAGAAATTACTACTCCTCAAACTATCAAGATAGAAGGACACATCAAGAATAAAAATGTAATAGTGTTGATTGATTCAGGAAGTACCCATAATTTTATTGATTGTAAGATAGCCAAGAAATCAAATTTCTTCCTATATCCAACACCGCAGTGTCAAGTGATGGTTGCAAGTGGAGGAACCATAAATTGCTCTAGAAAGTGCCATAATATCAAGCTATCCATGGGAGAATCTGTATTGATAGCCCAATGCTATCCATTCCAATGGGTGGTGTTGATGTTTTACTAGGAGTCCAATGGCTACAATCTTTGGGTACAATAGCTTTTAATTTTCAAGAACTTTTCTTGAAAATTTTTTGGGAAGGAAAGGGAGTTGAATTGAGGGGTATCGAAGGAAAACCTCGAAAGGTGATCAACTCTAACAACATGAAAAAGATTCTAAATAAATAACAATGGGGTGTAGTTGCATAATTATGTTCACTAGAGGATCCCACATCGAAATCATGTATTTCTCTAGATCTCCAAAACGTTTTGGACAATCATTCCAAGGAATTTGAGACTCCCAAAGGCCTCCCACCTATTCGTGACCATGATCATGCTATTCATTTGATTCTAGGAAGTGTTCCTCCAAACATCAGGCCTTACATATATCCATATGCCCAAAGGAGTGGGAACTCATTCAAAAGTTGCAGAAGATCCCAGTTCAAACAGTATTACGAGAACTTGACAAGGAAGGAAAAATCATATTGGAACCTAAAGCAGTCACAAAACCAAGAAATCCAAAGCTACGAAATAGATCAATTTCAGAGTATCTGATCAAGTGGAAGAACTTACCCACATAAGATTCAACATGGGAGGACAATAATTTATACAGAAGCATCAAGAACTACCCAAGCATTGAGGACAACACTTTTTGAAGGAGAGGGGTATGCTAGGTCCCTATGCTACTAGTGTAACCCCTTATTGTTATTAGTACAACCCCCTTATTATATTGTTGTGCCCATGTAGTCCCCATATTGTTATTATTGTGCCCCATAGAAGCCCACTATTGATATTATTGTGCCCTTACATTATTATTGCTATGTCGGCTCTGATTATATTATGACCCCTTAGATTCTTGTATATAGAAAGGAGGTCTTGTCATTTGTATCATCCAAGAATTGTTCATTTGTGTAATGTAAAAGAGGTTGCCCCCTCAAAGAGGCTTATTTCTAAGGTGTTCACCTATCTTTTCTATCTTTTTGTGAGTTGGTTTCAAAGCAACTTTCCAAGAAAAAATTCTTTAGTTAAGTTTCAGTGGCTTACCAATCTATGCTTGTCAACTTGTTTATCTCCCACCCACAGGCTGACATTCTGGAACTTGGTCAGATTTTGGTTGTCATGCTCACCTGGAAAATTGCGCAATTATGGAGGGGATGTTGGAAATGGTACTGAGGGGGGGGGGGGGGTGTGAATCAATATTAGCTAATCAATATAACTTTTTCATTTCATTCTCTAACTCATATATGCTACTTTAGTTAAGGGAATCTATGTGTACATGCAACTGTGATTAATGCAACTAGCATATACCCAGTAAACTTATGATTCAGTTAATCCATCATATGTTGATCTTTAATTAGTGCATCAGAACTTCATTAACCATATAAAATGTAAACAAGAGCAGTAAAATAGAACATATCATCACACATAAGAAACACACATGAACACCATGATGTAAGGTGGAAACCCAATGCGGGACAAAAACCACCTGCTACCATCTTCCTTTAATATAAGAAAAACTTGTTTACAATCTTGTATGAGCGCAGAATCATACCAATATGCAGGCACCCACCTGGAGAAGGCTACAACCTTCTCTCATTCTCCAACTACTACTGGAAGGGAGCTACTACCCCCTGGCTCTTGTACCAGCTGATATATTTACTAGTACGTACGCTTCAGCCTATAGAAGGCTACAACCCTCTCTAGTTTTCCAGCTGCTACTGGAAGGGAGCTCCAACCCCCTGGCTCTTGTACTAGCTGATATGTTTACCAGTACATAGGCACCGTCCTACTGAAGGCTCCAACCTTCATTCTTCCTCCAGGGACCCGTTAAATAAATTTTTAGACTAGATACACCTATATCACAACACCATAACATGAAGGCCACGTTTCATCCAATTTTCATACTGGACCCATCAACTACATTGAAGCTCAAAATCAATCACAACTGCAATACAATCATTACATCAACCAATCATTCAATTCTAAATCACCCAACACTGAATCACTGAAGACCTGTCATAAGAACACAGTAACCAGACCACAGAGCAGAACCCAGAACTCTGCAACGACCATCAGAACCATTTGCAAATTCAGATATCACATTTCATTATGTATACGCTACTCTAATGAACCAAACTAGCGTGTATACATGCTTTTACCAAAGTGAACCTGCGTAAAGATCTGCGAATACTAACTTATAACTTTGCATCTATTCTAGACATCAATCATACCTAGATCATAACATTTATAGAATAAACATGCATCAATAATTCAAATCTAGTTTATCCATGATCAGACCACATAAGATAAAACATTCAAAGCCTTAAGACCTTGATCCATCATTCATCATCATCCACATGAGTGCATCCTTGGTTTAGATCAAGCAAAGCATCACAAACCCATAACTAGCATACTAGATCTCACACTTCATCAGATATTCAATCCTTGCACATCTTGTACACCTTGGCCTAATGATCTTCTCCTCCTTATATAGGTTTAGGCCTCTCTCAATACCATGGTCCAAAACCACGTAGGACCAATACCTTGGACTCAATACCTGGGGTCAATACCTCAAACCAAATACCATGGACCAATACCATGGATCAAAATACCATGGACCAAAACTTAGTTTTCCAACATGTACGTGGCTTTCCTTTTGTGAAAGTGTGTGAGTACGTTATACACTTCTTTTTCTTTCCTAACCCACGTGTATATGCTTCTCTGTCAAGGTGAACCTGCGTATACCTCTCTCTGGTCATTAATTCTTTGCTCTTGACCCACTGCACTATGATCTGTCATCTGAGTGAGTTGCCATCAAGGACAACACCTGTATCAGAATGCCAACAATCTCCCCCTTTGGACTTGATGGCAACAACCACACCATTTCACTCTCCCCCTTTGACATCAAGGGAAAAAGGTGAACCACACTATTCTCTCCCTTGATATACATTATGATGTCCATACTCCCCTTGAGTACATGCTAAAATCTCTGATTGAGCTCTCCCTTTGTACATGTTGAGATGTACCAATCTGTCCATGCTCCCCCTAAGCACATGAAGAGTCTGCAAGAATATTTTTCAAGATATTAACATGACTCTACAACTCAACTAAGTGAGTATGACCTTCCTATCACCAATGACTCATACATACATCAATCTCCCAACCAAGTGGGGATATACCAAATGTTTATACATGACTGAAATAGACATTATTACATCATCCTCCCATGCATAGTGAGGGTACAAATTAGGTCTTTGCATGACCTTTACATCCAATTATATACATGAATTTTATAATAAAGACCAACAATATAAAAAAGACTATGATAGTCATCAGCAACTATCATACACCATATATGATTTGCACCATAAGAATCTTTCAGCAACATCAACAACCTGTAACTTCCAATACCATTTTATTGAACAAACAAAAATAAGTAGTAAGATGTATCATAAGCATTATCACCAAAGACTTCTAACCATAATGAAAACAATGCATTATTAGAAGCATATGCTCCCCCTGAGCCTGTTCCATCTGCTCAATATCAGCAAGAAGTATCAAGGCATCATCATCAATCATATATACATCAAGTTAGGATCAAAAGCAGTTCTAAATAACATCTTATGAATACCAACACATTTCCACACATCATCAGTAGTTTGTAACCAACATCAAATAGAGAAAATAATTGACTGAACCATGCCAGCCCATTTTTCTTGAGTCTATTCCACTGCTTTTCCTCAACCCAGCATATACACGACTGTGTAGCTTCGAACTCGCGTATATACATGACTTGTCTTCATGAAACCTACGTATGAGATTTAGAGCATTGAAGTTTCACACTTTCAACTCCCTCTGAGTTTGTCATGTATGTATACTTCTATGACACATCTTTCTGACTGTACTTCCTTCTTCTTCCATATCTTCAACTATGATGATGTTTTCTCCTTTTGGTATGGTGCATGTACTTTGTTCCTGCATGTCTTTGCTATATGTCCAAACTTCTTACATGCATAACATCTTACATGTTTCATATTCCTTCTGTAGTAGTCAATGGCTTTGTGACCAAACATATTGAAAGCAAAACAATATCCCTTAAAGTAACTGGAAATTGACGATCTTTCTGTGTGATGGCCTTGAACCATTCTACTTCTGCATCTTGCTGCAACATGTCCAAATTTATGAAATACATAACACTCAACATTATTCATATGAGAACATAACCGACTATCACTTCCATAGTTTAGAGTAAAAGATTTTCTTCGACGAATTTCTTTCCTTGGTTGTTGATGTGGTTGACCTCTTATCTCCTTGTTCAGCATTTCAGGTTTTGCATTAGAGTTCCTTGCCTCACCCTAAGAGCTAGATTTGCCTTCAACAAATTCATGAAAAACAAGACCAGTTTTGATAGCAGGGGATATTTGTCTACTAAGAATATCATCTAAAATCTTAGTACTGTCTTGAAATCATAACAGTCTATCCTTTTCTTCTAATTTACCTTTGAAGATATTTATCTCAACCTGATGTTTCTCTTCCTTTTCCAGATGTTGTTTCTTCAAGATTTCTACAGCCTTTCTTCCTTCTTCCACTTGTTTCCTTAATTTGAGAATATCATTTTCTTGTTCTTTATCTTCTTGAGGTAGTTCTTGATTCTGCTTATTTTTCAATGATATCACTTCATCTTGCAGCGTTTGACGAACTTTGAAGGCACAACCCAACTGAGCTTTTAATCTAGAAACTTCTTCTTGCAGGGCACTCTCTCTTTTGTTAAATATATCTTTTTGATCTGATGCTACATTTTCTTGTTCATCTTCAATATGAGGTGATTTAGAATCTAAATACTTGCTTTGACCTGACGGCAAGTTGTCACTATTCCTTTGAGCTGTCTTCTTCTTCTCATGTTCTTTCTTTCCCATTGTTCTATGGATCTCCTTTAAGCGATCAAGCTTCTACTAAAGGACCTGCTCTGATACCAATCGTTGGAAATAATAGGGGGGGGGGGGGGTGAACCAGTGTTAGCTAATCAATATAACTTTTTCATTTCATGCTCTAATTCATATACACTACTTTAGTTAAATGAACTCGCATGTACATGCAATTGTGATTAATGCAACTAACGTATATCCAGTAAACTTATGATTCAGTTAATCCATCATATGTTGATATTTAATTAATGCATCATAACTTCATTAACCATATAAACAGTAAACAGGAGCAGTAAAACAAAACAGATCATCACACATAAGAAACACACATGAACACCATGATGTAAGGTGGAAACCCAATGCAGGACAAAAACCACCTGCTGTTGTCTTCCTTTAATATAAAAAAAAAATTGTTTAGAATCTTGTACTGGCATGGACTCATAACAGTATGCAGGCGTCCACCTGTAGAAGGCTACAACCTTCTCTCATTCTCCAGCTACTACTGGAAGGGAGCTACTACCCCCTGGCTCTTGTACTAGTCGATATATTTACTAGTACGTAGGCACTGGCCTAGAGAAGGCTATAACCCTCTCTCATTTTCCAGCTGCTACTGGAAGGGAGCTCCAACCCCCTAGCTCTTGTACTGGCTGATATGTTTACAAGTATGTAGGCACCGGTCTACTGAAGGGTCCAACCTTCACTCTTCCTCCAGGGACCATGTTTCATAAATTTCCAGATTGGAGACACCTGGATCACAACGCCATAACATGAAGGCTGCGTTTCATCCAATTTTCATACTAGACCCATCAACTACACTGGAGCTCAACATCAATCACAACTACAATACAATCATTGCATCAACCAATCATTCAATTTTGAATCACCCAACACTAAATCATTGAAGACCTGTCATCAGAACACAGTAACCAGACCACAGAGTAGAACCCAAAACTCTCAACAACCATCATAACCATCTACAAATTTAGATATAATATTTCATTATGTATACTCTACTTTGACGAACCCAACTAGCGTGTATACGCACTTTTACCAAAGTGAACCCATGTACAGATCTGCAAATACTAACTTATAGCTTTGCAGCTATTCCAGACATCAATCATACCCAAATCATAACATTTATAGAATAAACATGCGTCAATAATTCAAATCTAGTCTATCCATGATTAAACCACATAAGATAAAACATTCCAAGCCTTAAGATCCTGATCCATCGTTCATCATCATCCACATGAGCGCATCCTTAGTTCAGATCAAGCAAAGCATCACAAACCAATAACTAGCATACTAGATCTCACACTTCATCAGATATTCAATCCTTCCACATCTTGCACACCTTGGCCTAATGATCTTCTCCTCCTTATATAGGTTTAGGCCTCTCTCAATACCATGGTCCAAAACCACGTAGGACCAATACCTTCGACCCAATACTTAGAGTAAATGCCTCGGATAAAATATCATGGACCAAATTTTAGTTTTCCATCCTGTACGCACCTTTCCTCCTGTGAAAGTGTGTGTGTATGTTATACGCTTATTTTGGTATGCTAACCCATGTGTATACGCTGCTTTGTCAAGGTGAACCTGCGTACACCTCTCTCTGATCATTAATTCTTTTCTCTTGATCCGTTGCACTATGATTTTTCATCTGAGTGAGTTGCCATCAAGGACAACACCTGCATCATACCTATATTAGAATAGAATAGCTAGGAAACCTTCCCTCTAGAAACGACACAATGCATCCCAACATTGGGATTCATCTCAAAAATTTCGTAATTATGACTCACAGCCAGGGCTTCAGTCCCGAAATTGTGCAATGCATGATGGACAACCAAACTTGTTCAGCCCAGAAACTGTGGAAAAGTCATTCGCAAGATTGTAGATAGTTGCATGTGCTCCCAGGTTGACCAGTTCCCTCTATGACTGAGTAATCTTGAGTTGCATGAATAGGCTGCTTTTTCCGAAAAGGAAAAAAAGAAAAGGAAAAAGCATCCCTAGATTTTAATAATCCGTTTTTAGCAGCTAAAGGTTGCATGCAAAATTTGTTTTAGAAACCTCAATCCAAGTGTCTCTTTGTCCTAGATTTGTGGCATGGACGTCATAAGACTCGATACTATCAAAATTATTTATTCGACACTTCAGAGCTCATTCCTCACATAGATCTTGGATCTCTAACATCCCACATCGCATCTAGTAGAATTCGGCACACTTAGTTCAACGTTTTCTGGGTAAGCCCGCTTTTCATGTCTTTTTCTACTTTTCTATCATTTTTGTATTTCGGTTTGTGTGAGTGTTGTTTGCTTGGTTTTGTTGAACGCTTATTGCCATTTCAATGCATGTTAGCTTGTAGAAGCATTGTTTCAAGTTTTCAGAGAATTTCACTGTTGTTGCATGCATGACATTGTTTCTGCACTAACAATTGTCGTTGCGAAAACTCGCTTCACACACATGCTTGTCTTCAAATTTTCTAAATCTTGCACTCATTGTTTGCACGCATGATCATTCACTCTTGTTTGCACTCAACTTTGCCATGCATTCAGACTTTTCATGTTTTTAGTTGCCCAGACCTTGCCTTGCCTGGATTCCAATGTGAATTTCTGAGAGTGAAGGGTTTTCCTTCCTCCCAAAAATTGTACAATGTTGGCCCAACACTGGCCTCTAGGCTTTCTCTACGCAATTCTGAGAGGTAGTGCCTTGCTGGCCCTAGAGCTTGCTTCAATGGAGTTTCCTAGTTGCAGCCATTGCTCATTAAAACTATGCATTGCATAGTTTCAGTCCTCAGCAGGCCAGGTTGGACTGTGCATTGCACAGTTTCAACATTCATTCAGCCCATTGACAGTCTATACTATGCCTTGCGTAGTTTTGGCAGTAAGTCTCCTAGCCTCCTAGTGAAAATTGTGCAATCTTTCCAATCAGTCACCTAGGTATGTTGCATGTCAGTCCTCAAGTTGCTTCTAGTTTTCAATTGATAGATTGCTTGCCATGAGTGTTTCCCTTTCTCAAAGTATCACAGGTATGCTTTCGTTTGTTAGTAGTACAAGTACAATGGACTCCAAGATAGTAGAGTCAAAGGACACCATCGAGAGTGCAACTAGAGATGCAGTTGAGCAAGTGTCTATGAGCTTGGTTATCTATGAAGACACTAAGTTGTTCATAGACAAGGATATCAAGATGAAATGGCAGGACATCAATGACAGATTCCCAGGCACATTTGAGGAAAATCGAGAAGACAATAGGGTCTATGTCAACATTCACAAGTCTAGCTTGTACTGGATTCCATGCACGTATCCTATGTTTCCATGCACGGACATAATCCACTAAATTGTATTGCATACTGATCTGGAGATAATGGTGTTGAGAAGTGTCAGTGGAACACAACTTGCTACTTTCAAGGGAATTACTTTAAGGAGATGTATCACTTGTGACAACCATTGGTCATAATGGATACACCCTTGAGTAGACCCAGTAGCAGTGAAAACTAAGGAGATATCTTGAAGAGCCAGGTGAAAGAGCCAACCAAGTTTATGAAAACACCCAGCTAGGTTTACAAGATGAAGATACTGTGAAAGGAATATTACCTCTTGGTCATCCTTGCACGTCGCTTATATGACGAAGAGAGAATAGAGACCTTCTCGCAAAGTTGGGTGATTGTGTTGGAAAAACTTGAGAGTGAAGGAATACCATGCACCTAGTCAGACATGATGGCTCTCAGGTTGAAGGAACAAGTAACAGAAGCTCGACATCTGCCCAAGGGTCAGAAAGTGAAGATATACATGTATTCTTACATACTGGATGCAATATATGCCCGTCAGTAGTTCCCAGGCTTGGGTTGGGCATGGAAACCTTCAGAAACCTATGTGAACACTTATTATAGGTTGTTTTCCAAATGTAGCTTTCATGGAGTTATCATATAGTTATTAGACCACTTCATCACTCTGGTGTACAGGATGATATTTGAGTAGGATCCACCTTTCATGTCGTAGGAGTGATGGAAGCATTGATCGACATAGTAGATTGGTATGAATCACCCCTTGGCACCTTCAAACTAATGTATAACATGGAGAAGGCTCCACATGTCTTACAAAAGTTTTCCATGGATAAGATCGTCATGAAAGAAGTATCATACCACATCTCGATAAGGTCTTTAGCTAGACTGCACATGAAGAAGAAGACACCTTGGCCCACTCTTCCTTTGCGTATTGGGTTGTATGAGATCCAGAATCTCAAGCATGTTGAGGCCAAGACAGAAGAATTCAAAAGATTCACCTTCAAAAATGGAATTTTCCATCTGTATGACCCGCATTACTTAGTGAAGGACCACTATGTGAGAGTGCAACATCCTTGGATCCACGGGGCATGTCATTGGCCCGAGGAAGACCCATGGAGATACTGTTATCACTTCTCTAGGCTCAATGAACTGGTCATCATAGATTTAAAGTGGTTGGAAAAGTAGAAGGAAGCAACATCTCAGAGAGCAGCATTATCAGTAGTAATCAAGGGTAGCAGACCTGCATGCGACAAAGGCAAGAGAAAGGTTGTTGATAGCACAAAGGTAGAGTAAAGCTGCAAGTTCAAAGTAGATCCACTTGTGTTGAAAGAAACTTTGGAGATTGAGGCTAAGGGGCAACATCACGATAGGAGGATCATGTAAAGGAAAAGGGAGAAACAGAAGATGGAGGAAACAAACAGGAGTTACAATAGTTAAAGCAGAAACTCAAGGAAGAACAAGAGTTACACAGAAGAGAGAAGGAAGTGTAGTAGGAATAGGTATAATAGGAGGCACAACATGCACAAATTGATGAAAATATGCCCATACATGTTATAGACTCATCCGAGAAGCCAGCACAGAGCAGACAGGGTGAGCAGTCGCAGGAGCAGGACTTGGCTCAAGAGATTGAATAGATGCTAGAGCAGATGGATGCAGATATGGTTCAGCTAGAGTCTGATCAAGATATTGACCTCACGCCTTAGAACCAAGAGGCCACCCCATTAGATTCACCTAATCTAGAAGCAAAGCAAGTCCCAAGCGATTAAGTAGACACATAAATCCTTGAAGACAATTTGGAAGCGGAGATGCATGACATATATTTCGACGAGTCACAACACAAAATTGTGCAGTCATGAAGAGTGCCTACTCTAGATGTCCATATATCTCCTGCACAATTTGAAGGACAAGTGATCATATCCGATGTGCACAGACATCCAACATGCATTAGCTGATGCTACCAATGAATATGCAGAAGCCACCAACTCGAGTGTCATATTATTGATAGCTGAGAACGAGCTCGTGGCTAAGGAGTTACAAGTGGCCAAGTAGGGAGGACAGAAGGTTACAACATCCTCCACAACAGATTTTAAGAGGGCGATACTGGATGAAGTATGTCTCTCGAGACAGTCACGAGAAAGTTGTATTCCAGGTTCGTCACCATGCATAAATCAGTTGTCCACCTCAATAGTTGATAGTAGCACTACGCTAGGAGAGCACACATTTTGTTTGATCTACACACCGTTGTCAATCACATGCAAACATGGACAATGAGGTACAAAGGAGCCCCATTGCACTTTCCAAATATGATGAAGCCAAGTGCAGTGGAGTTAAAGGCATGCATCTGAAGCCAGATCCGGAACTATCAGGAACTCCAACAACTCATCACCAATTTGTAGGCTTCACATGCATAGACGTTCAGGAGAATGGAAGTCATTTGTGTGCACGCGTGCGATCCCATCCATTAGCACACTCACTAAGGCAAAGTCAAAGAACCAAGTCTGACTGAAGCTAGACATGTACTTTGATCAGTTGATGCACATAGCCACCAATGCACACTTGGAGATCAATGCAGACACTATGCATTAGTATGTTGTTGGTCTAGCTGCACTCAAGACTATGATGTACATGTTATTAGATGAGTTGGACAGAGGTGCCAAATCGGTGTACCTGGATGCAACGGAGGCAAGAGTTTGCTTTTAGATAGATTTCACCATAGAACATGTGGACACCATAGTAGGCTACCAAGCTTGGCATCAACTTTCCACTGTCAATCATCATGAGGATGTTGAAGAGTTCGTCTTCACATAGTTTTCTTAGTTTTAGTGATGTCTTGCATGGCTTACTCAAGCCTATCTTTGTCTCACATGGGTACATGTGCAAACTGTAATGTAAACATGTTGTAACAATGAAAGACCAAGTGTCGATAGTAGAATGTAAGAGTCATGTAGTAGTTGAAGAGTCATGAGGGTAGATGAAGAGTGACAAAGCGAAATGTCAAGGGTCACCCCAACCTTCTCTATTTATAGAACCTCATAACTCATTTTATAGGTTTTTGGGTGCCAAGCTTCCTATAGGTGTAACTCAGAGAAAGCTTGGAGTGTATTGTAACGAGTCGTGGCTTCTCCACAGTGCAGAGCTAGTACATCTCTTTAGACGAGCAAGCGACAGTGACTATAATGTTCCTCTATTGGGGCTAGCAGAAGTCTTGGTTGTATGTATGATTGGATCTTTCAGTTTCTTTATATAACAGAGCTAACACATTTCATGCAAATGTTGCTATTGTAGTTCGACTATCCTGGTTACTTTAAAGATGTATTTAGTTGTAGAATTGAGGCTTCTCTGATCCATCATAGTTATAAGAAGAGTTTCGACGTAAATCACATAGAGAAAGATCTTCGTCGACGCGTTTCGAACCAACCAGTGTCGCTCATCGTCAGGACGAGTTGAAGAAACAGATCTGGCTTTGCATGTTAAATATTTAGAGCAGAGCCTCCACTAGCTATCTTGACCACCAGCTAATTTTGACCTCAGGCCAGAGTCAAAAAGTCATCCTGATAATTTCAAGGAAGGTAGTTATCATTGTGATCCAACATTAATATATGAAATAATTTTAAAAGGAGTTTAGGTTAAAAGTTAGTTATAATGGTAAAAAATTGTAATTTTAATGGGAAATTAGTTAGATTGAAGACCATACTTTTTTATATAAATATATAAAGGTAAGTTAGAATAACTATTTATTAGAACGAGAAATTAATAGAAGTCAAAATGAATAAATAAATACTTAAAAGATAAAAATGAAATAATTTAAGTAGGTAATTAAGTTAAAAGTTAGTTAAACGGTATCATTTAATAATTAAAAAATTATGTAATTAAATGGGAATTAGTTAATATTAATACCTTACTTTTATGAATATATAAAAATAGGTTAGACTAACTGATTGTTTGAATGAGAAGTAACTAAAATAAAAATAAATAAATAATAAATAAAACAAAAACCACATAAATATCAGTAAATAAAGTAAAAATAATTAAATTCAATTAAGAAATAAATAAAAGCAAGAATAAAATTAAATCAAAAAGTATAAATAAATATAAAAATAATACAACTAAAATGAATGAATAATAATAATATAAATAATAATAATAATAATAATATATTATATATATATATATATATATATATATATATATATTAATATATATATATATATATATAAGTTAAGATTATATTTAATAATATCTATTAGGAAAAAATTAACTAGAAAGAGCGACCTAAAATAAAAAGAAGGAGAAGGACTAGAAAAAGTCCAATAGAAAACCAAAGAGCAAGACGAAAAAAGAAAAAGAAAAAGGATAAAGGAAGGCTCCAGGGGGAACAACGAAAGTGTAAAAGATAAAAAAGGGGGGAAAAACACTTAGGTCGACAGGGCAGGGATCCAACATCTACTGATCTTCCAGCTGTCACCTCTATTGAGATTGTTAGGCCTTCTTTCAATTTCAATAGCTTCCCTGAATTTACAATGAGGGAACTAAGCGACTTTGGCACCAACCTTGGCCTCCTCTATACAAACTTGATGCTTGGTCTTATCCACATGCTCTGCTAATGTTGAAGACTTGGTTCTCCCATGTCTTAGGTCAGCTGCATGTTCCCTGATCCTCTGGTGGATGGAGCGCCCCATTTCCCCGATATAGGGGGTCCCACAAGAACAAGGGATCAAATATACACCCTTCATGTCCTTAGGGTTAACAGGATATTTCACCGATCGGAGGGAATTGCGAATGGTGTTGAGGGGCCTAAAGGTTGATGGAATATCAAACCTCCTAAGGATCTGAGCAATCTTATCCATGGTTCCTTGTACATAGGGAAGATGGACACCTAGTCGGCCCTCCTTTGGATCTTTCTTAATTAACATATTTTTAGAGGCTTTACGGAAGGCCTTCTGACCAAGGCACTTACTATATCCATTCTCCACAAAGACATCTAGGAGATGGGATCTCTTCTTATCAAAGCTCTCATTATCTGAAATCCTCAGGGCACAAGTAGCAACGGTGTTAAGAACACCCATCTTCTGAGTAGGGAAATGATGGGAATCAACATGAAGATACTGCTCAGTATGCATTTTCTTCCGGAACACAGAGTGGGAGAGAGAGCCACCCTTATTCTTAGAAATAAGAATATCTAGGAAAGGGAGCCAACCATTGACCTCTTTTTCCATGGTGAATTTAATAGCAGAGGACTGACCGTTGAGGTGATTGAAGAAGCGATCCAACTCCTCTTGGCCATGGGACCAGATGACAT
The DNA here is from genome assembly GCA_000404065.3 of Pinus taeda. Taxonomy (NCBI): domain Eukaryota; kingdom Viridiplantae; phylum Streptophyta; class Pinopsida; order Pinales; family Pinaceae; genus Pinus; species Pinus taeda. The sequence continues at coordinate 49,902 of APFE031072900.1, read as the reverse complement.
TAGTGTCATCTACATACCTTTTCCAAAGCTTGGGAAGGAGACAAGCTGAGGCTAGAGCTTTGGCTTCGAAATCTTCCATAAAAAGATTCGCAACAATAGGGAAAAGGGGGGAACCCATGGCAACACCACAGGTCTGTTCAAAGAACTCACCCTCAAAACATAAGAATGTGGAAGTGAGACATATCTCCACCAGATGAGCGGTATCGGGATCTGTTAGGCAATAGATCACTTCCAAGGCCTCGTTTATAGGGATTCAAGTATACAGGGAGACCACATCAAAGCTTACCAGAATGTTCTCAGGGTTAAGCCTAATATCCTTGAGCTCCATGATGTAGGATGCAGAGTCCTCCACGAAGGACTCAGTGTGGCCAACCAGGGGCTTAAGCTTAAGGGTAAGGAACTTAGCAAGAAGGTAGGTCGGACCACCAATGGTGTTGACAGTAGGCCTCAGAGGGGCCCCTTTCTTGTGAACCTTAGGTAACCCATAGATCCTAGGAGAAATGGGACTGCTCTTAATGAGTTTGTGGCATAGGGAACTCACCAAGCTACTAGACTTGATGGCGAGAGCCACTGTCCTAGAAATCTTCTTCAAAGGGTTCTTGGGCAGTTTTTTATAACTCCCACTATTGTGAAGATGATCTAACATCTTCTTACGGTAATCATCCTTATTAAGGATGGCCGTAGCCATTCCTTTGTCCGCCTTCAGAATGACAATATTATCGTTTTGATTCAAGGATTTCAGGGCAGAGAATTCCTCATTGCTGAGGTTCTTTCGAGGGGGCTTAGCTTTTCTAACGACGACAGCACAATCCTGCCTAATAATGTCCTTGATATTATCCGGAAGATCTCTAATTCTATATTCCACATCGCAAATAATGTCCTCCACCAGATTTTTCTAGGGGCAAGGGCAAAGTTTAGACCCTTGCTTAAAATATTAAAAACAGAAGAGGAGAAAGAAAAGCTCGAAAGGTTAACAACTTTATTATTCCAGGAAGAAGAGGGAAGGAAAACCTGATTGTTGAGGCTGTTGCTATGGTTAAGAGATTCTTTGTCATCATGGCATATAATATTATTATTTGCACCACAAAAATTGTTATTATGCTCCTTACTATTATTAAAACAAATATTCTCCTCTATATTATTATTACCTTCATGCATAATATATAAATTACTATTATAAAATATTGTTATTGTTCCTTTATAATATATATTATATTAATGTCCTCATTATTAGTTATATAAATAATTATATTAATTAATTATAATATAATTATTACTCCCCCATTCTATTGAAACTATTAATTATTGTTCTTATTATAATTGTTTATAAACTATTATTATTAATAATAATATTATTATTAATCTTATTATTATAATTACTATTATTATCACAACAAAAAATATTGTTATTACCTTTATGCTTAACCTTATCTATGATACTATTAATATTATTATAATTATCGCACTCCTTATTACTATTGTATAATTTATTATTATCTTTCTTATTACTATGGTTATAAAAACTATTATTATTAATAGTAATAATATCATTACTCTTATCATTATACCTATCCATAACATTATTATCCACGATATTATTATTAATATTACAATTACATAAATTACTATTATTAATATTCTGATTGTTATTAAAATCATTACTATATTTAGCTATATTATTATTAATGATACCCTTATTATTAGCGTTATGACAGTCAGTATTAAAAACAAACGACCCAGGGCCGTCACCGCACGACAACGCCTTGATGACAGTTGGCCCATCACATCTGGTGCATAGAGATAGACCACGATCCTTGGAAGAAGAGACCGAACCTCCTATACCATCAGCAACATCACTGTTTGCCGGTGAGACAGTACCTCCAATCGGTTCAGCAACCCCATCATTCTGGTCCTTCGAGCAATGACGCAGATCATAATCACGTGAGGGAAAGACCGATCCTTTCCTACGGTCAGCCACACCACCACGATCATGTGATGGCAGCACGTCACCACAACCTACTATCCGTTCACCCACGCCACCCTAATCATGCGAAGAACCATCACTTATGTCATCCACGTCACCACTTCGAGCAACCGGGCAGATGCGCCTTGGAGAGCTGCGTGCGAAGCTCTATAACCAACCCTGGTCCTAAGAGGGAGAGACGTAATTTCCTCTTTGGTTGGCCACACCAGCACTATTCCTAAGTTGAATCGGAGAACCTGAGGGCACCGTAAGCTCAAGAACCAACGCGCAGACCGCCCTTGAGACACGATTAGCTGGATGAAGTAGCTTGGACGAGCTATAATGATTGTTAACAGGTTGATCAGGAGAAACAGGGGGACAGGCCACACGAGAACAATATGAATGATCTACTACACCACCAGATGACGGGGCAGGTCCATACCTGCAACCAGAGGGAGAGAAAAACGAATTGAGTGGAGCTGGTTGCCTGGGATGCGCCGTAGGTACAACGCCACGTTCACTAGAGATTTCTTGACTTGCCAGGGGGGAGGAGAAAGATCTACTCAAAGGAATGGAAGAAACCCAAGAGCGGAGCGCTGATTTCTGAGAAGCAGAAATACAACTCAGGGAAACACCATCCACTGATTCACCTCTCACAGAGTTCTGAGCTAAGATCTGAAACTTCGTAGCTTTCTTTTTTCCCTGGTCTCCTCCAAACGCAACGATTTTAATGCAGAGCATGCATCTATTCTGGTCCACAGGGAGGGGGAGAACAAGTTCGAAAGTTCCAAGTGCAAACCCAGAACATCCTGAGAGAAACGACAGAGCTCCCTCCTGACCCTATTAATTTTAGATCTAAAAAGCACTAGACTGGCTTTTACGAACATCCGATGGTTAGAAGGAGTGTGGAGGCGATGGCTGATCTGAGCAAAGACCAGGATGACTACGGAATCTCTACACCTTTTCAAAAAATCTAGATTTATCTTCAACTTCGAGACCTGCAAGCGTGCCCGTTCAAAATGGTGAACTTTAGATGCAATGGCTTTACCATGCAGGGAACCAATTGTAGAATTGAGGCTTCTGTGATCCATCATAGTTATAAGAAGAGTTTCGGCGTAAATCACATAGAGAAATATCTTTGTTGACGCATTTCGAACCAACCAGTGTGGCTCATCGTCAGGACGAGTTGAAGAAACAGATCTAGCATTGCATGTTAAATAGTTAGAGCAAAGCCTCCACTAGCTATCTTGACCACCAGCTAATTTTGACCTCGGGCCAGAGTCAAAAAGTCATCCTGATAATTTCAAGCAAGGTAGTTATCATCGTGATCCAATCTTAATATATGAAATAATTTTAAAAGGAGTTTAGGTTAAAAGTTAGTTATAACGGTAAAAAATTGTAATTTTAATGGGAAATTAGTTAGATTGAAGACCATAGTTTTTTATATAAATATATAAAGGTAAGTTAGAATAACTATTTATTAGAACGAGAAATTACTAGAAGTCAAAATGAATAAATAAATACCTAAAAGATAAAAATGAAATAATTTAAGTAGGTAATTAACTTAAAAGTTAGTTAACCGGTATCATTTAATAATTAGAAAATTATGTAATTAAATGGGAATTAGTTAATATTAATACCTTAATTTTTATGAATATATAAAAGTAGGTTATACTAACTAATTGTTTGAATGAGAAGTAACTAAAAATATAAATAAATAAATAATAAATAAAATGCGTTAATTAAGAAAGATCCAAAGGAGCGCCGACTAGTTGTCCATCCTCCCTATGTACAAGGAACGATGCACAAGATTGCTCGGATCCTTAGGAGGTTTGATATTCCCTCAACCTTTAGGCCCCTCAACACCATTCGCAATTCCCTCCGATCAGTGAAAGATCTTATTAACCCTAAGGACATGAAGGGTGTATATTTGATCCCTTGTTCTTGTGGGACCCCCTATATCGAGGGAATGAGGCGCTCCATCCATCATAGGATCAACGAACATGCAGCTGACCTAAGACATGGGAGAACCAAGTCTTCAGCATTAGCAGAGCATGTGGATAAGACCAAGCATCAGGTTTGTATAGAGGAGGCCAAGGTTGTTGCGAAATTTGCTCAGTTCCATCATCGTAAATTCAGGGAAGCTATTGAAATTGAAAGAAGGCCTAGCAATCTCAACAGAGATGATGGCTGGAAGATCAGTAGATGTTGGATCCCTGCCCTGTCGACCTAAGTGTTTTTCCCCCCTTTTTTATCTTTTACACTTTCGTTGTTCCCCCTAGAGCCTTCCTTTATCCTTTTCCTTTTTCTTTTTTCGTCTTGCTCTTTGGTTTTCTATTGGACTTTTTCCAGTCCTTCTCCTTCTTTTTATTTTAGGTCGCTCTTTCTAGTTAATTTTTTCCTAATAGATATTATTAAATATAATCTTAATTATATAATATAATAATATATATATTATATAATATATATAATTATATATTATTTTATTTATTAAATTTATTTAATTTTTATTCTGCTTTTTTTATTTCTTAATTAATTAATTATTTACTTATTTTTTGATATTTATGTGGTTTTGTTTTATTTATTATTTATTTATTTATATTTTTAGTTACTTCTCATTCAAACAATTAGTTAGTCTAACGTACTTTTATATATTCATAAAAAGTAAGGTATTAAAATTAACTAATTCCCATTTAATTACATATTTTTTTAATTATTAAATGATACTGGTTAACTAACTTTTAACTTAATTACCTACTTAAATTATTTCATTTTTATCTTTTAGGTATTTATTTATTCATTTTGACTTCTAGTAATTTCTCGTTCTAATAAATAGTTATTCTAACTTACCTTTATATATTTATATAAAAAAATATGGTCTTCAATCTAACTAATTTCCCATTAAAATTACAATTTTTTATTGTTATAACTAACTTTTAACCTAAACTCCTTTTAAAATCATTTCAAATATTAAGGTTGGATCACGATGATAACTACCTTCCTTGAAATTATCAGGATGACTTTTTGACTCTGGCCCGAGGTCAAAATTAGCCGGTGGTCAAGATAGCTAGTGGAGGCCCTGCTCTAACTATTTAACATGCAAAGCTAGATCTGTTTCTTCAACTCGTCCTAACGATGAGCCACACTGGTTGGTTCGAAACGCGTCAACGAAGATCTTTCTCTATGTGATTTACGCCGAAACTCTTCTTATAATGATGTATTTAGTTTTTATTTACGCATGTATGTATGGACTATTCCGTATGTGTTTGTATGAATATTATCAAAATGTGTTGTTGATATAACCCATCACTTTGGATCATTCGCTATCCTTATTTCCATCTTGTGATGTCTTACTGCTTGTGGGTTTCATTTCAATCTGCATGCTATCAGAGGTTTCTAAGGGGTGCATTCACTTCCCCTTCCATGTGTTAGAGCTATTCATGCACCTTCCTTGACTTGCTGTAAGGTCACACCCTTGCTGCCAACAAGGAAATCTTACTTATCTCTGCACACAACCGTAGTGAAGGGGATACCATACTACCCACTACTGGGACACCTACACCAAACGGTCTGAGGTCTAGTTGGGACTTCTTACTGGGGAGATCCACTAACATGTTGGTGGGTCCAACACCATCAACATTTATGGCGCTAGAAGGAGGGCCAGATGACAAGCTGAGTCCCCACATCCTGTTTTGAATCTTCACACATCTATCATGGATATTGTCAGAGTCCACCCTCCATGATGTTTTTCCAATGTGCAACCCTTCAACATCACGAAGGAGTTTTATGATCTCATGTCGGAATTCATGTACGATGGTGAAGGCGAAGTGACATGGCCTGAGTACTTACATGAACTCCTTGCATTCTTGGAGGATGTAGATGAGTTCGGTGAATTTGAGATCAGCATGCTACTTTCACACACACTTCGTAAATCTCGAATGATGGTGTCGCGACGTCCCTCACAATTGTGTGCACTCATATAAGCAGTTTTGTGATATAATTGAACCTCCTTTCAATCATTTTGATCACAAGCCTCTTGAAAAAAAAATTGTTAAAACAACAGAAGACTACGCATGAATCACCTATGGATTTTTGCAAATGCTTCCATGTAATTAAGCTTGGAGCTCCGAAAAATCAGATGAAATTCCAATATCTTTGGGACAGATTTGAATATTTCCTTAAGAAATCATTCTATTCCAAGATGGATTTGAAGATCATACCCCGCTCAGCATACTTCGGTGATGGAGCTGCGTAATTGTAAATGGATGTACTCATTGTCACAAGTGATTGTCTTCCTTCCCCTCATCAAATAGCTCCACCCCTGCAGAGTGATGTGGGAGAACATAAACACACTTCTGTTCAACTATCACATCCTCCCATCATCACTACTCTCAATTTTTGTGGAAATTTGGTTGGAAAGCCCATGGTTTGTCACATGCACTTGTTACCTCAACCTCCATCTCCGCGTTCTGTTGATCCTCCAGTTTGCACATGTTCTGTTCTTCCAATTCAAACTTTTCACCTATTGTGAACAAGGATAAATCCATCAATAGAGTTAGTGTTGCACAACTAACCTACACTGTCATTTATGATGCGTATGACTAGGAACCTAAACATCAACTAGATGACCTCCTTTTGTCTGCACCTACTCCTCTTTTTCCTGAAATATTTGGTGATTCTTCTATCTCTGATTTTCCTTGTGTAAATCCATCCACAAATGAATCTACTTCCAATCATTCGCAGAACACATCGAATGTCAGTCCATCATTCGATAATGGAGAGGACAAATTCTTCATTTAGAATCCACTTGTTTTTTTCATCCTCTTTTTTAGGAAATGCAAAGGGTGAACATCCTTGCATCTAATCTACCACTCTGTTTGATTTATTTGATTATGAGAATGCTGACGAACTCATTGATTTTTATGATCATAGTTGTTGTGATCTATTTAATCTCATATTCGATCACGATGTTGATTCTACAATTGTTGATCTTTCAAAGGCACATGTTTATGATGATTTATCTATCGACGAAGTTGAAACCTCACAGGCTGTTGAGGCATTTCAACCCGAGCTGATGGTTATGATAGGCCCTTGCTATCCTAAGGTTGGTTTCACTTCTGATTAGGAAATTGTTGAAACAACCAAGGCTCCTCATCACTCATCTCTATGCATGAAAGATCAATCCAGCAAACATATTTCTCTTCCTCTAGTCAAATCACATGATCCCATCGCTCATGCGTTGGAGGAATCTTACACAAAAATCACACTTGCACAACACAAGTTGTCTATGTTTCTCATGTTTTCTTGTATATCACAATCTAGAGAGTGCATATTCTTAACATCTTCACGCAAATTATCACAGTACCATGGAAATTCCACATAGTGTATGTCATGCACTTTCACTTTTTTCTTTCCTATGGATGCATTTAAAATTGGAGTGTGTTTATCTTCATTGTTATATCTTTCATTTTTTCTCATTCATGTGACTGTGTTGTTCACGAACCATGTCTTCGCCAACATGGGTCAACCAATATGCCTGTGGATACATTGGAAATATCACTTTATGTGATTAGACCCATGCACCATTAGCTTAGGAGTAGGAGTAGTGTTTTCTATATGTTGGTTTGCTTGCATGCATGTTTGCTTTCTTGTTTTGTTTATTGTTTTCTTTCTTGCTTGCTTGCTTTGATTTCACATTTGTTTCTGCTCTTTGCTTTGTTGTTTTGTTTGCTTGTTTACATTTGTAGGTTAGTTTCGCATGAAACTATCTGCGACTCTTGAAGCAAGTAGGGTAAATTACAAGAGGAATTGTACAACTATCAATACTTTTCTATCTATTGTCTTCTCTCTTTATGTAGAACTACTTGTCTTCAGTCAATGATACACCAATGGAAAATACGTTCTGTTCAAAGAGAACCTTGATGAAAACACCAAGCTTGTGCGCTAACTAGTACCACCTACTCTAGTCGGTTGTTTTCGATTAACCCTTGTCAGCTCAGTCAAGTAGAGTAAGGTGAGGGCGAAAACCTTAACAAGTATGTCAAAGGTATATACAAAATACTTCTCTAAAGGAACAACCTCTTCTGCTCTCAATAAGTTGAGATCCCTCTTCTGCCTTTGAAATAAATAAGTTCCATGCAAAGTTCTTGAAAAATGGAAAATAAAAAAATGAGAAAAATGAAAATGTCAAAAATTTAGAAAATTTTTGAAAATGAATAAGGAAAAATAAGGGAAAGGCTTCGAACACAGAGAGGTGATGTAAGTAACTTTGCCAAGGTATTGACCAAGTTCGCTAGAAGCAGATCAATGCTTATGTTCCTATGTGACTCCGTCAGGGTATTGTCCAGGCCTACTGGCAGCAGAGGAACACCAAAGAAGAAACTTAAACTCTGACTATCATATTACTTGTGTACCAATATAACCCTCATCCCCAATCAAAACAATTGTGTTGATTTGGCTTGGAATGTGTGCTAACTGACCAAGATCATGGTAGCTACTCCATCTTTCAATCAAGCTAGTGTGGGAACCAAGATGATCTGAGAACCAAACAATACTTCTGGAGGATTTAGACTTGATTTTCATGAGACAAGGTCCATTTAGAGAGCTGGAGTTATACCAGTGTGTCACCAAGTGTTGTAGCGGTTATAACCACCCTCCAAAATTTTTCCTTAGCTTCATTTTGGAGCCTCCTTCCAACCATCCTTAGTAGCATGTCTTGCACTGTCCAAGTACAAATGCTTCAGCTAAGTTTTAGTGGCTTACCAGCCTATGCTTGTCAACTTGTTTGTCTCCCACACATAGGCTGATATTCCAGAACTTGGTTAGCTTCTGGTTGTCATGTTAACCTCTAAAATTGTGCAATTCTGGAGGGGAACCAATGTTCCCTTTGGAAATTGCGTAATCCATCTGGGATTCATGTTGTGTTCTAAAAATGTGCAAAACAGCCAGGCATCCTTCCCCCTCGAAACTGCGCAATCTAGTACAAAACTAGGCTTCATCTCAAAATTGTGCAATTCTGACTGACAACTAGGGCTTCAATCTAGAAATTGTGCAATGCATGAGGGAAAACTAGACTTTCTCAACCCAGAAATTGTGCAAAAGTCATTCCCAAGCTTGCAGACTGTTGCTTCTGATCCTAGGTTGACCAATTCCCTCTAAGACCAATAAATCTTGAGCTGCATGCATAGGCTTCTTTTTCCAGAAAGGAAAAAACAAGAAAATGAAAAAACATCCCTAGATTTTAGGGATCCATTTTTAGCAGCTGAAGGTTACATGCAAAAGTTGTTTTAGAAACCTCCTGCCAAGTGTTGTTTTTTCCTAGATTTGTGGCATGTGCATCATAAGCCTCGATCTTATCAAACTTATTTATTCAATGCTTTAGATATCATTCCTCAAATTCATCTTGGATCTTTAACATCCCACATCTCATCTAGGAGCATTCGACACACTCATCTCAGCTTTTTCCGGGTAAGTCCACTTTTCATGTCTTTTGTTGCGTTTCTGTCGCTTTTGTATTTTGGTTTGTGTGATTCATGTTTTCTTGGTTTTTTTGAATTCTTGTTGTCATTTTAATGCATGTTAGCTTATAGAAGCATTGTTTCATGTTTACATAGCATCTAATTGCTATCACATGCATGACACTATTTCTGCACTAACAGTCATCATTGCGGCAATTCGCTTCACACACATGCTTGTCTTCCTGTTTTTTGAATCTTGTACTCACTATTTGCATGCATGATAATTCACTTTTTTTTGCACTTAACTTCACCTTGCATTCATACTTTTCATATTTTCAGTCGCCCATCGGCAGGTCCGGGCTGCCTCAGCCTAAACCTTGCATTGGCTAGCTTATAATGCACATTTCTGAGAGTGAAGGCTCTTCCTTCCTCCCAAAAATTGCACAAAGATGGCCCAACACTGGCCTCCAGGCTTGACCTATGCACTTCTGAGAGGTAATGCCTTGCTATCCCCAAAAATTGCGCGAATGGAGTTTGCTAGTTGCAGTCATTGCTGACTGAAACTGTGCATTTTCAGTCATTGCTGACTGAACCTGTGTAGTTTCAGTCCTCAGTATATCAGGCTAAACTATGCATTGTGTAGTTTCAACATTTAGTTAGCCCACTAATAGTCTAGAATGTGCTTTGTGTAGTTTTGGCAGTAAGTCTCCCAACCTCCCAGTGAAAATTGCGTAATCTTCCCAGTCAATCACCCAGGTATGTTGCATCTCTATCCTCAAGTTGCTTTTGGTTTTCAACTGACAGATTTCTTTCCATAAGTGTTTCTCTATCTCAAGGTATCATAGGTGTTCAACCGTCTCTATAGTATAGGTACAATAGCCTCCAAGAGAGCAGGGTCAAAGGACACCGTCGAGAGTGCAGCTGGAGATGAAATTAAGCAAGTGTCTATGAGCTTTCCTATATATGAATACACTAAGTTGTTCATAGACAAGGATATCATGATGAAATGGTAGGACATCAATGACACCTTCTCAAGCACACTTGAGGAAATTTTGGAAGACCACAAGGTCTATGTCAACATTCACAAGTCTTGCTTGAACCAGATTACATGCAGGAATCCTGCGTTTCCATCGACGAACATGATCCACTAGATTGTCTCGCATAATGATCCAAAGACAATGACATTGAGTAGTGTGAGTGGAACATAACTTGCTACTTTCATGGTGAAGGACTTTGAGGAGATGTATCACTTTCAACAACCGGTGATCACGATGGATACACCCTTGAGTAGACCTAGCGGCAGTGCAAAATAAAGAGATATCTTGAAGAGTTGGGTGAAAGAGCCAGCCAAGTTCAGGACAACACCCAACCAAGTTTACAAGACTAAGATACTGTGAAAGGCATATCAACTCTTGGTCATCCTTCCATGTTGCTTATATGGTCAAGAGAGCATAGACACCTTCCTTCAGTGTTGGTTGATTGAGTTGGATCAATTGGCGAGCGAAGGAAGGCTGTGCAACTTGTCTGATATGTTGGTTCTCAGGTTGAAGGAATCAGTAACAGAAGCTCGACATCTACCCAAGGGTCAGCAAGTAAATATATAGATGTCCACTTACATACTGGATGTGGTCTATGTCGGTCAACAGTTCCCAAGCTTGGGTTGGGCATAGACACCTTCAGAAACCTCTATGGACACTTATTGCAAGTTGTTCTCTGAATGCAACATTCGTGGATTTATCATACAATTATCAGATCACTTCGTCACCCTAGTGTATAGGATGATATTTGAGCATGATCCACCTTACATGTTGTAGGAAGTGATGGAGGCATTGATTGACATAGCATATTGCTATGCCTCACCCCTTGGGACCTTCATATGGATGTACGATGTGGAGAAGGCTCAGTATGCTTTACTGAAGTTTTTCATGGATAAGCTCGTCATGCAAGAAGTATCATATCACATCTCAACAAGGTTGTTAGCTAGAATACATAGGAAGAAGAAGGCACCTTGGCCCACTCTTCCTTTGTGGATCAGGTTGTATGAGATATGGAATATTAAGCATGTTGAGGTTGAGACATAGGAATTCAAAAGATTCACCTTCAGGACCAAGAGTTTCAATCCGTATGACCTGTATTTCTTAGTGAAGGACCAATGTGCAAGAGTGAAACATCCTTTGATCCATGGGGCGTGTCATTGGCTTGAGGAAGGCCCATGGATATAGTGTTTTCTCTTAGGAAAGTAGAAGGAAGCAACATCTCAGAGAGAAACATCACAAGTAGTAGCAAAAGGTAGTAGACCTGTGTGTGACAAAGGCAAGCGAAAGGTTGTTGAAAGTGTAGAGACAGAGAAAAGTTGTAGGTTCAAAGCATATCCATTTGTGTTGAAAGCAGCTTTGGATATTGAGGCTAAGAGGTGATAATGCGACAGGAGGATCGCGCAAAGGCAAAGTGATAAGTAGAAGATGGAGGAAATAGAAAAGGAGTTGTAGGATTTGAAGTGACAACTCTAAGAAGAACAAGAGCTCTGTAGAAGAGAGAAGGAATCACAACAGGAACAGATACAATAGGAGGAACAACATGCAAAAATTGATGAAACTGCACCCATACAGATTATAGACTCATCCGACCAGTTAGCACAGAACAAACAGGGTGAGAAGTTGCAAGAGCATGACATGGCTCAAAAGATTGAATAAACTCTAAAAAAGATGGACACGGATATGGTTCAGTGAGAGTCAGATCAGGATATTAACCTCATGCCTTAGAACCAAGAGGTCACCCCACCAACTTCACCAAATCTAGAAGTAGATCAAGTCCCAAGCGATCACGAAGACACAAAAATCCTTGAAGACAATTCAGAAGTAGAGATGCACAACATATCCTTCGATAAGTCACAACACAGAGTTGTGAAGTTGCACAGAGTGCCTACTTTGGATGTCCATATATCTAATGCACAGTTTGAATACCAAGTGACCCTATTCGATGTGCACAGAAATCTAGTTGCATTGGCCGATGCTACAAAATCATATGCTAAAGACACCAACACGAGTGTCATATTTCTTGATAGCTAAGAATGAGTGCATGGCTAAGGAGTTACAAGAGGCCAAGCAGGGGGGAGAGCAGGTTACAACATCCACCAGAGAAATGTTAAAGAGAGCGATATTGGATGAAGTATCATCTTTTGAGACAATAATGCGGAAGTTGTATTTGAGGTTCATCACCATGCATGAGTCATTTCTCCACCTCAATGGTTCACAGCAGTGCTACGTGAGGAGAGCACACATTTTGTCAAATATGCACACTGTTGTCAATCACATGCAAAAATGGACAATGGGGTACAAAGGAGCCCCATTGCACTTGCCAAAGATGATGAAGCCAAAGGTGGTAGTGTTAAAGGCACATATCTAGAGTCAGGTCCGGGACTATGAGGAACTCTTGTAGCTCATCACCAATTTGTAGGCTTCATATGCATGGGTGTTCAGGAGCATGGATGTCATTGTGCACACACACACGATCCCATCCATTGTCACACTCACTAAGGTGAATTCAAAGAACCAAGTCCGACTAGAGCTAGACATGTACTTTGATCAATTGATGCTCGTAGCCACTAGCATAGACTTGGAGATCAACATAGACACTATGCATCATTATGTTGTTGGTCCAGTTGCACTTGAGACTATGATGTGCATGTTATTAGATGAGTTGGATAGAGATGCCAAATAACTGTACCTAGATGCAATGAAGGTAAGATTTCACTTTCAAATGGATGTCACCATAGAGCATGTGGACACCATAGAAAAATACCAAGCTTGGCATCAGTTCTTCGCCGTCGATCGTCGCAAGGATGTCGAAGAGTTGGTCTTCCCATAGTTGTTTGAGTTTTAGTGATGTCTTGCATGGCTTACTCAACACTATTTTTGTCTCACATGGGTACATCTGTAGATTGTAATGTAAACATGTTGTAATAGTGAAAGAGCAAGTGTCGATAGTAGAATGTAACAGTCATGTAGTAGTTGAAGAGTCATGAGGGTAGGTGAATAGTTCCAAAGGGGAATGGCAAGGGTCACCCCACCATTTTCTATTTATAAAACCTCATAACTCATTGTATAGGCTTTTGGGAGCCAATCTTCCTATAGGTGTAACTTAGAGAAAGCTTGGAGTGTATGGTAACAAGCCTTGGCTTCTCCATAGTGTAGAGCTAGCACATCTCTTTGGAGGAGTAGGTGGCAGTGACTGTAATGTTCCAATATCGGGGCTAGAAGAATTCTTGGTTGTATATATGATTGGATCTTTCACTTGCTTAATATAACAGAGCCAACACGTTTCATGCATATGTTTTTATTGTAGTTTGACTATCCTATTTACTTTAACGATGTATGTAGCTATTATTTACGCATGTCTGTATGGACTATTCCGTATATGTTTGTATGAATCTTATCAAAATGTGTTGTTGATATAATCCATCACTTTGGATTGTCAGTTATCCTTCTTTCCATCTCCTGATGTCTTACTACTCGTGTGTTCCCTTTCAAGTTGCATGCTATCACAGGTTTCTAAGGGGTGCACTCACTTCCCCTTCTGTGCGTTAGAGCAATTCATGCAACTTCCTTGACTTGTTGCAAGGTCACACCCTTGCAACCATGATCAAGGTGATACCATAGTACCCACTGCTAGGACTCCTACACCAAATGGTCTGAGGTATAGTTAGGACATCTTACTAGGGAGATCCCCTAACATGTTAGCGGGGCTAACACTGTCAATAGAAAGAAATGTAAACTACAAATGAATTGGTAAATATGTTGCCATTGATGGAAAAGGTAAAGGCAAAGGCAATGGAAAATATTAGCAAAGGCAAAGCATGGAAATTTCAAATGCATTGATGATGGTTTTTTCATTGATGACATCAGATGTCAACAAATGGAAAACGTGTCAAAGGATGACATAGAAGATCAGGTTCTAGGCACAAGAAGAAGGTTAAATAGTAGCATAGATGAGAAATATCATAGAGAATTTGGAGCTATTTCTTGAGTAGAAGAGCATCTCAGATGCATATGGAACCCACAAAGATAGATATAGTTATGAAAGAGATTTCCATTGGTATGTAGATGTTTGAAAATGACCTCCTGGATTGAAAGATAGAGCTAGTCAAAGTTTCATGACACTAAGTCAAAGTTTAATAGATATAGGCTTGGAAACCATTTTGGCGCATAGCCAATACTGTTGGAATAGCCAAACCTAGAGGTGATGGTAGAGGAACAGAAAGTGGTGCCTCCATTGAAAGCATCAGGTGTATGTGGTGTTAACCATAAAGCAATGGAGAATGGTCATTGGTCGAAGGTGGAGCGCACCTCACAGCTCAGCCAATGGAGATAACCTGGTGAGTGTACCCTAGAGAAATCTTGAGGAATACATAAGGAATAAGTGGGATGACATAAGCCGTAAGCTAAACGATGGGAAATTTTTGAGGCAAATTGGGCACCACATGTCCCTCATCGGCACATCAGAGGAATTGCATGGGGGTTCATAGGTTGACCACTAACAGGCATGGAGGGATTGCACAAAGGGTAATTTTCCCCAAACTGCCAATTAGAGATCAACAGTGAAGGTTAATTCTGCACCCCCCTCTAAAACCAAAAACAACCTAAGGGGAGTCACATAAAGCACACACAAATTTTCAACTCGCTAGGTAACATGGAAACACAAGATACACACCAACCTGGAGGAAATTGCTCGTAAAACCAAGGATCGAAGGACCCTTTCCCTCTCCTTTGAAATGACATGTGGAAGCATACAATTGTACCAGATGATGCAAGTGATGATGTTAGTGGTGGACACATGGCACTCATATTTGATATTTTTGGGCATCCAAAAGGCTTAATTTTGAGTGACACGTGTCACCAATCACAGGCTGAAACGTAGCACAGGTAATGTCATAGTGACATCATCCCATTCGAGGGAGCCCGACAGTTTATTAATGATGCATAAGTGGATGGCACTAGGAAATGGGAGTCGGGACACATCAACACTGACATGTCACATGACAACAAATGAGAATGTGGCCACGAGGACACTAGAGAAGAACTAGGCTCGTAAGCCCTGGCACGACAGGTTGTAAAATGAGGCAAACAAAGGAAAGCGTTGAGACACAGAGAACAAATAGGCTGGAAGGTGGCAACTAATCAAAGGACATGGGGGCGATCCTTACAGGACATATCAACCCAATGGATAGACCTGAGTAGTTTATAAAGAGGTGCAAATGAATAGTGTCGGGCTTGGGAGCTCTATGACTTAGCATCAGGACATGACCCTTTGGAAGTTTTGCATAGAAATATGACTAAGGGAACAAATAGTTATAAAGGAAAACAAGCGTAGTAAGGGCTTAAATAGGCTTAGTACCCAAAGGCTTGGCCGATGGTCACAAAGACCTGGTCATACAACAAAAAATAAATAAAGTGCTAAAACAAAAGGTGTTAAAGGTCTAAAAGTGGTGGAGTTGGCAATATTTGTTTAAGAAAATATGGCAATGAAATTTAGAAGTGGCATGTTAGAAAGGCTTTGAGCCTATAGTAAAGTGCCTTGGGGAACATGCATGGGTGAGATGAGTCAAAAACTATTTTTGGCACAACATTGGGCTAGCGGTAAAGTTACAATTCAGTGGCACATCTGGCAATTAAAGCCAAACACAACATAAAACTAAATGCATGACCAAGTTGGTTGCAAGAGTTAACAACTTTGGTAGAACTAGAGCTTTGCCAAAAATAGAAAAACTACAACTAAAACCTGTTAAAAAGCAAGTATTGCAAAATTAAGCAGAAAAATTCAGTGTTTGAGTTTTGAAATGTACATTAAATATTGAAGAACAAATTCAGAAAAGTAATTTGAAGTAGAAGAAAGATCTTGAGGATAACATTTTCATTTGGTTCTCGTTTCTCTAAATTGGTCTCAAATATTTACTTTCACGTAGATTTTGTTATGCATGGGCTCAATTTGCTCATATTTACATAACTTCTCCATAACGCTTCCTATTAATACTAACATTTAATCAATAAACCACATCATAGGACCCAATGACATACAACCTAACCAAATTGAATTGCGTTGCTTATGATCTATAAATTATATATCATTTGAATTGTATATACATGCAAACACATTAAGTGCTAACTGGTCAAATGTGTTCTGCAAGAACATAGCTCATTCTATATTTTTATGATAGATAGATGGTGTATTTTTCAACTTTTGTTTGATTGAGTGCAGAGAAGTTGATTGTGTAGGAGTACAGAGAAATGTGTATTCTCTTCACTCCCACACAATCAAATTCTCCACACTCAAGCAAAGTTTTACACTGTCATGTGTAGGGCTATTGGATTGGAGCACCAAATTTGCCTTTGATAAGCAAAGTTTTCCATTGATATCTTTAATTACTAAATTTGATGGCTTCTATATTGCTTCTTCCTTGTCCCCATCGTGATTTTTGGAAATTCTATCATTTTAAACTTATTACTAATCCACTAAACATTGAAATAAAATAACCATTTTAGCCTACGACCTTGAAAAAGAAGGTCTTCTCCTTCATTGGCAGTGAATGGAAGCCACAATTTTAGTTTAAGAATTATTCCAATTTTATCAAGTTGGACGTAATCATGACTGCTGATTGTAAATATAATCCGTTAGTCCTTATGACAGTGGCATCAACCTACCTTTTATTATTTGTAAGCCAGAACTGGAACTAAAGAAGAAACATGAACTGGAACTAAAGAAGAAACATTTTCTCCTTATTAAAGAATCTACCTGGTGCTTAAAGAGTAGGGCCATTTGGATTCAGGGAGGGAACAAAAATACAAAAAAAAACTCACATATTTTCCAATTACAAGAGAGAAATCAACTACATTTGGGAGATTACTAATGCTAATGGGAATCGGGCTTAGTCACAATACGATATTTGCAGAGTTGCAGTTCTACACTTTCAGAATGCCTACATTCAAAGGGAAGTGGTTCGTGTTGAGGACAAAATATGGGGCGTGGACCTATATCCCACCATGTTCGATGCAGAAGCAAACTCGAATCTATTCCAAGAAGTCTCGGAGGGGGAACTCCTGTGGATGCTAAAATATTTCAAAGGGGAAAAGAGTCTAGGTCCAGATGGGTGGTCGGTGGAACTCTTTACTCACTTTTTTGACATCTTTAAACATGATATTCTTGGCATGGTGGAGGAGTCACAGACCAAGGGATATATGCACCTGCATATAAATTCTACATATATTTCTCTCATTATGAAAAGGATCCCCTCTGCCTCCTTCTCTGATTTTAGACCCATTTCTCTTTGTAACTGTATAGATAAGATTATCTCTACAACAATTGCAAATAAGATGAAGGGTACTCTATCAAAGTTCATATCCCCTGAACAATTTGACTTTCTTTAGAATAGACAAATTTGTGATGCTGTGGAAATTGAACAGGAATGCATGCATTTGGTCCATTCAAAAAAATTAAATGCTGTTATTATGAAGGTTGATTTACAGAAGTCATATCATTGCCTTGACTGGGGATACCTAAGGCTAGTTCTTCATAAAATTGGTATACAGTCTAGATGTGTGGAGTGGATTATGACCTGTGTTAGAAACGTAAATTATGTTGTTATAATTAATGCTTATCCTTCAAATTTCTTTAAAGCTAGGAGGGGCCTCAGACAAGGATGTTCACTTTTTCCATTTTTATTTATTCTCGCTATGGCTGCACTGAGTTTGCAAATTAGAAACGCGGTGGCGGAGGGTGAGTTTCATGGACTGCACTTGGTTCATGACATTAAAGCCTCTCATAGTTTCTTTGTTGATGATGTTATTATCATGGGGATTCTCAATCACTTTGCATGGTTGACACTTTTTCATATGTTTGCAAAATTTTCAAATGCTACAGGTTTGTATATGAATATTCAAAATTCTATTGTCTTCCATGGCATATGTGATATGGGGATTATTGCATATATTCATAGGATTTTTGGGGTGGCTTCGGAATTGATGATTGGGGGCATGAAATATCTTGGATACCATATTAAACCATGTAGTTATAAGGTAAATTATTGGATATGGCTTGTGGATCGTTTCTATAAAAAATATTCTGGGTGGGAGTTCAAATGCTTATCTTTGGGAGGTCGTATCATACAAACCCAAGCAGTGATCATGCAGCTGGGTGTATACTAGGCCCATCTATATCACCTTCCTCTTCCTTTTATTAAGCATCTTAATCGGATTATGGCCAAATTCATCTTGTCCGGTAGTACAGAAAAAAATAAATTCCACTTGGCCAAACTGACCCAAATCTCTCTTCCAAAGCGTATGAGTGGCTAGGGGATATTGAACCTGAGGCTTTTCGGTTGGGCTCTACTACTGAAATCACTTTGGAGGGGGTTATTTGGAAATGGAATTTGGGGCATGATCATTAGACATAAGTACCAAAAGGATCACGATTTTCTTGTCTGGATGCATAGAGGGTGTATTGGGATCACATCGGGCTCAGCCATCTCGCTCAACTTTACAAAAATTGGTAAACTCTTCTTGCAAAGCTCGCATGGAAACTGTGTTCAGGCCACATGATTGTTATTGGATCTGATATGATCCTGGGTACTGGGGAGGACTGTTTCATATCTGATATTTTTATCCGCTATATAAACAATCGTGGGGTATTTTTTTGGCATCAAGTCATCTCCACATGGCAAGGTCCCTACCTTATTTGGAAATGTGTCGTGGAGTTGGGCCTGAATGAGAAGATGGTGTGGTAGTCAGAACAAATGAATAATGGAATGAAATTATTAGGCATCCCCTGGGAGGGGGAGAGGGGCCAGATTTCCTGGACGGGCAAGATGAAGGCGAGGAATGTTATGGTCACTGATATATATACCATTCTCTGTCGTGAGGAGGTCCATCACACAGTGACATGTGATTTCTATAATTTTTGGAAAAGAAAAATCCCCATCAAGTTCATTCTTTTTCTTTGGTTGGCATGGAAGAAAAAAAACCTTACATGGAAAAATATTCAAAAGAGATATTGGCATGGGTCGAGGATTTGTGTGCTATGCAGGAATGTCAAGGATAACAACAGTCATATGTTTCTAAATTTGCCTATCACTGCATAGGTATGGAATAAACTGGCTGTTACTATTGGCTTTCCCTGTAACCAGTTTGATAGCATTATTTCATGTTCGTGTTGGTGGAGTCGACAAAAATCCTCATGGAGGACTATCCCCCCTATAATATTCTAGGAGATTTGGAGATGGCACAGTAAAATAATTTTTGAAAATTCCAAGGATAGTTTTATGCATGTTTTTTATCGCGCCATTAGTTGGTACTCTATTGGAAACATTCTAGGCACTGGGCCTAAGAAGGACTTACACAAACTGTCAAGGCCTTGGATGGAGTACCAGACCGGTTTTTTTTATGAGGCGCACAAAAAAACAAATGTGGATGTGATTTCTGGATTTCTATTACACAGGAGCAAGAATTTTGGGTACATTGGGGTGTTGGCAGTGGCATGAACATGAGGGCTGAAGCGATGGCTCTTTGGGGCCTTCTATGGTTTTGACTCATTTCCTTAATATCCCTTCTATTCAGATTTTTGGGGACTCAAAGATTATCATAGATCATGTTAAGGGATGCACAAAAATTAGCCAACAAATGCTCAGGGAAATTAACAATCTTTGGGCCTCCTTCAGAGAATCTTCAATTATGCATATTGGAAGGGATTACAACCAAATTGCAGATCGGTTGTTGAAGAGGGGGCTACAGGACCATCTAGATGGTATGCACATAGAAATCAAGCTATGAGATACCATTTTGGATGTTGGGGTGCTTCCTTTTCCTGGATAACTACAGTTTCTTTTAGAGTACACAAACTGTTTCTTTCTTTGATTTTTTTGTGACTATGTTATATACCTATATTGGGGCACATGGATAGTATTGCATATCTTGTCATGTTTCTTGGATGTCATCCTTTTTGTACAAATTGGATACATGATCCACTATTTATATGTGGTTATTCCACTGGATATATTGTTATATACTAGTATATCGATGTATATTTTAAGTTTTTATGCAGGGAAGGATGAAATATGCATGCATCGAAAGATATAGAATGCCTATGTTTTGTCATCAGTAATTACACTATGTAACTAGACATATCTGGAAATATATTTTATTTTTTTCTTACTAAAAAAAGCAGAATATTATATTTTTCTTCTCTATGCTTCAAGACAAATCCTCCCTTAACATTTCCTGCTTTCGTAGAACGAAGTATTGGCCTAGGCCGTTAAGCACTGACTAAACTACTGGAAAATAAGGACTGACATATGTCTTTATTTTTATATGTACGATCAAGATTTTGGAGTATATTTTTGATTTTGTAGGCATGAAGTTGATGCAATGACCCCACTTCACATTGACGAGTAGGTTGTGCATCCAAACCAGTGGAACAAAACGTCTAGATTTCACCTGTTTATTTCATGGAAATTGAGTAATCAGACCAAATGTCTAGTGCACAACTGTTCAGGGTTTAGGCTATAAAAGATAAAGCTAATGACTTGGAATCTAATTTGGTAATAAATTGGAATTTTCTTTAAGTATCACGAGCCTTAGTGGCTACAATATTCTACTACTTGGATTTATTTAAACTCACGAATTTCAGATCTATCCAATATATATAAACTTTTGGAGATAGTGATTTGTAGAGATTTCAATTTACAGAGTCCCCTATAGCCATGGTTATCATTGCTTCTTATTGCATTGAGCCATTGGAAAATGGTATTATGTATAGGATCGTCATCTTCTGATCATAATGGTAGTGTTAGTATTTTTATATTCAGCTTTCATGGTGGAATATTGGCTATATAGCATATCATCCATAGCAGAAGCATAATTAAATTACATAGATAAAGAGAAAGAACAACTAAAATTCATTCAAAATGGATCACCTCACTCAGTGTCGTAAGCACTCTTGCTCGAAGCAGAACATAGTGTCTTAGTTGGAGTAGGGAAACCACTACCCAACGTAATTCTACGAAGTAGGTAACTAGTGTGAGTCTATGCTTGGTCAATTCAATAATGAAGGACTACTAAAAATTTAATTCATGTTGAGAACTACAATCATGTTGGATTCATGAGTAACCATTTCTTCTAGAATTGTCATGAACTCTTAAACAAATTTTATAAGCGTAAAATTAAAATAAGGTTAAAGAATTAGTAAATCGTGACATTCATTAGTAAATCGCGACATTCATGTATACATTTAACTGGATACATGTATACATTTGGGATTAATTGAGTTGATTGGCTACATGTATACATTTAATCATAGTGATCAGTGTCATAGGGTCGAGCCACAACTCAAGGAGATAATGTGATAAGAAATAACTATTTCTAGGCGGAGTGCGGAGGATGATGCTCGACAATCCACAACAAGGCGTCTAGTATTCCATTGCCTTAGAGATGAAGGGGTGAATCTAACCGTTAATGCAAATATTTGTGTGGAGCTTTCACTATGGGGAGGAAGCATTTTACACAGTGTGAAATTTCTGCACAAGGAAATATAAATTGTAGATTTTTTTAGTGAATTTCTCTTGGTTTCACTTCAATTTTGGAATCAATGGGCAAAGAAGCACCATAACAGTTTCAGTTTCAGTGTCAGAGCCTTCACCAATGGAATGACAACTCACAACATTAGATTCTTTTACTCTTGAATTAATTTTTAGGCACCCACAAATACCAAAAATAAAACACTCTCCACCACGGGAATTATGTCCCATCAGAGGTCACTGAGCCAATTTGTAATTAGAAATAAGATTTCTAGAAAATTAAAAAAATATTTTTGAATTTACTAAAAACAGAAATATTCAGTGTTTTTCCGAAAGCTTTGGTTAAAATTTCAAAAAAACAACAAATAATGCAGATTCAATGACCATTGCTATAGTCCTTGGCAAGGCATTGACTAATAGAACAAGATTAATAATTGTCAAATAACTAGCTGTTTTCTTAAATACAATGTGTTAAGTATATGTATTTGAAATAAATGTCAATGCAAAATGAAAATCATGTAATTAGTATAGATGATTTAATGCTAATTGAACATATAACCAAATTCTTAAATCTCTAATAAAAAATCAAATGTTGAAAGAATTAAGAATTTATTTCTTGAAAGATATTTTCCATTACAAATGTGACATTTGTAGACTATTTAGTTATTTCTCAATATTCTTTGATCTCATGCAAATGAATAACACTTAGTAGGTCAGGTGGCATTCACATGATCTGCAATATTTGATAATCATCAATCATCACAATCTTTATTTGTAGATTATTTAGTTATTTCTCAATATTCGTTGATCTCATGTAAATGAAAAACACTTAGTAGGCTGGGTGGCATTCACATGATTTGCTATATTTGACAATCCTCATTCATCACAATCTTTATTTTCAAATTAATTAATGGTCCTTGACTCCCACAATTGATCCAAGAACCTAACCCATAAGTAGGAAGGAACCTGATTCGTGCATTAAAAATGAAAATTATGGTGAACTTAAGTAGGAAGGTGATGGACTTCTTGCTGGCTCTAATGACAGTCTCCCTAATTTGATTGAAATATCTTCAATATCTACCTCTCTCTCCCTTGTATAGCCTCCGAGATCATCTGTCATTAAATTAACAATTTCATTCCTTTGTAAAATTCACAAGCCTCTACAATTCTGTCAGATTGGGATCAAGTCCTTTGCGTGTGTAGAGCTATGGATGGGAACAGAGAAAACTGCTTTCTACCACGCACACAGAAATATATATATATATATATATATATATATATATATATATATATATATATATATATATATGCGCTCAACAATTATAATGGGAAACTTATAATCCACGCACACATAATATATATATGCGCACAATAATTGTAATGGGAAACTTATAATCCACCCGCGGCTATATAATCCATGGCGATATATGGATATGCGCACAGTTGTTATAATGGAAAACCTATAATCCACAACAGCTATATAATCTATGGTGGTATATGGATATGTGCACAACAAGTTAAAGAAAACAAGATTGCTCCACGAACCACACAGTCATGAGACTTATGGCCAGTGCGCACAGGCCAGTTGTTATATGCACAACAATTATATGCACAGTTCCTAAATTGACAAACGGATTCGCGGATTTTCATAAAATTGATTCAAATCAATTAATTAAAAATCCCGCTGTCCATACAAACAATGCAAAGCGAATTATATGCAGTTAAACTGTTATTGTCTACGACTATACACAGCCTCCAATCGCCTGAAGAACACATAGTCCCAATCTTAATAGCCCAATACACAGAACAACATGCAAACTAATTTAAAAGCCTTTTCTAAATCGTGGAGCTGGCGGATTCTATTCAACAAATTCAATACTTCTCCCATACAATGTACTACCTAACTCTGTTGTCATACATGAGAGAAAGTTCTTCATCAAAGTCTTAATCTCGCCCTTCTGACTCCTTAGCGGCCAAGTCACTATATTTTTTTTTTTTTCATATCAATAGTTGCCTTATTACAAAAGTAGCCATACATAGCAAATTAGAGCTTTTTCTTTGTTTTCTAACAACTAGTCTAGCATGCTTTATGCTAAGCCTATCTAGAAAAGATGGCATGCTTTTATTCCTTATCTAGTTCCTAATTTTAGCTAAAAAAGACATAGAAACAATAAGCAAAGGATCCCACTCCTTGCCTGTAGATTTTTTTTTGATTTTGTGGAATAAATCAGAAGATCTTTTTCTCTTAGTCAGATGCTCCTGCATTAGACTCCTAAGGACAAAATTCTTCATGGGCTCCTGTCCATGAGCTGGTCTACAGATTTGCCCAGTTTCTATAGAACATCTTCTGTAACCCAAGTAGCTTCAGTGATTGGCTATCCTTTCCATTTGACCGGATACTGGAAGTATTCCCGTCTCCTTGTCTTCTTGTGCACCTTATTGTCCAGAAATCTTTCTGGCTGTAAATTCCTTGCTGTGGGCAGCTGCTTTACCCAGTTAATCTCTCGAGTCTCTTGATCTTGTGCTACATCATCTGTAGCTTCATTTTTATATTTATGCAAGTCTGCAACATTAAAAATTGGTGATATTCCCACACCAAGTGGCAGTTCAATCTCATAAGCGTTTGCAGAGAACTTCGTCAGTATCTTGCATGATCCAATTTTCTTAGATTTTAACTTATTATATTCTCCTTTTGGAAATCTCTCCTTCCTGAGATGTGCTAAAACCAAGTCTCCAACTTCAAAATTCATTTCTCTTCTCTTCATGTCTGCTCTGGTTTTGTACTTGATGTTGCTATCTTGCAGCTATTGTTTCACCTGTTCATGTATTGATTGCATCCTGGAAGCAAAGTCTTCACCTTTTGCACTCCTCATTTCTTCTTTTCCCAAATTTCTTAATTCAGATATTCCTCTAGGATGCATTCCATAAACAGTATGGAATGGGATCTGTCTTGTGCTCCTATTTGCTGAATCATTATATGCATACTCAACTTGTGGCAACACTTGGTCCCATTGCTTTGGATGCTCTGCAGTAAGGCTCCTCAAAAGATTGCCTAAACTTCTGTTCACAACTTCAGTCTGTCCATCGGTTTGAGGATGATAGGCTGAGCTAAAACTTAACTTAGTTCCCAGCTTCTTCCATAATGTTCTCCAGAAATGTCCCACGAACTTTGAATCCCTGTCTGAAACAATGCTTTTGGGCAATCCATGCAATCTTACAATTTCTTTAAAAAACAAGTTAGCAATGTGAGAAGCATCACTAGTTTTATAACAGGGAATAAAGTGTGCCATTTTTGAAAATCTATCTACTACAACAAAGATTGAATCATACACTCTTTGAGTCTTTGGCAATCCCAACACAAAATCCATACTTATCATATCCCAAGGCCTATCTGGAATGGGCAATGGAATATATAATCCAGTGTTCTAGCTTCTTCCTTTTGCATACTGACAGACCTTA
This sequence comes from Pinus taeda, assembly GCA_000404065.3. Classification (NCBI taxonomy): domain Eukaryota; kingdom Viridiplantae; phylum Streptophyta; class Pinopsida; order Pinales; family Pinaceae; genus Pinus; species Pinus taeda. The sequence goes on along the minus strand of APFE031072900.1, from coordinate 24,464 downwards.
CAATTTCTTACATACTTCTCTACCTCATATTTCATTCTTGGCCAGAAATAAAACCTGTTGAGTTGCTCAAAAGTCTTCTCTGTACCAAAATGTCCTGCAAGTCCTCCACTATGCTTTTCCTTGATTAAATTCTCCCTCATCGAACAGACTGGTATGCACAGCTGATGTTTCTTGAACAACAGCCCATCGTGTAGGAAATAATCCAACCACTTGCTCCTATCTGCCAAAGCCGGATTCCTACAAGCTTCAATTCCTCTTTAAAGTCTGAATCATTTTCATATAGCTCCTTAAGAAAATCAAAACCCACCACTTGGATTTGACTTTCCTGCAACAAAACATTCCTTCTACTTAAGGCATCTGCAACTTTGTTTGACTGTCCAGTTATATGCTTCAACACAAAATGAAAACTTTGAAGATATTCTACCCATTTAGCATGTCTCTGGCTGAGCTTTGGCTGCTGCATGATAAACTGCAATGCATGGTTATCTAAATAGAGAATAAATTCTTTTGACATCAAATAATGCCGCCACTTCTTTAATGCCTGCACAACTACATAAAACTCCTTATCATAAGAAGAATATTTCTTTTTTGCATAATTTAGCTTTTCACTGAAATAAGCTATCGGTCTATCTTCTTGGCTTAAAACTCCTCCAATTTCTTCTGCGCTAGCATCACACTTAACTTGAAAGGCTTTGTTAAAATCAGGAAGAACCACAACAGTTTTTTCAGTTATTTTCTTCTATAACAGCTGAAAATTTCTCTCTGCTTCAAGAGTCCACTTAAATGGATGTTTATCCTTTTTTATGGTCTCAATAATAGGTGCATTAATATTACTAAAATTCTTAATGAGTATTATGTAAAAACTAACAAGACCATGAAAACTCCTAACCTCAAAAACACTTTTGGGTGAAGGCCACTCGACAATTGCTTTGATCTTTTTTGGATCCATCTTTAACCCTTCAGCTGAAATCACAAATCCCAAGTACACCAACTCCTCTTTCATGAATAAACATTTCTTCAGGTTCAACAATAATTTTTCTTGTTGTAGCTTCTGCAGGACATAATTTAAATGCCTCAAGTGCTCCTCCTTGGACCTGCTATAGACTAATATATCGTCTAGATATACTATTACAAATTTACTAATGAATTCTTTAAGAACTTCATTCATAAGTCTCATGAATGTACTTGGTGCATTAGACAAACCAAAAGGCGTCACTCTCCATTCATATAATCCTTCATTGGTCTTAAAAGCGGTTTTCCACTCATCCCCTTCTCTTATCCTTATCTGATGATACCCGCTTTTAAGATCTAGTTTGGAAAAATATTTTGCGCCAGAAAAGCAATCCATTAAATCTTCTATTCTGGGTAGCGGAAATATGTACCTGATTGTGATCTTATTAATGGCTCTTGAATTTGTACACATTCTCCGGCCTCCATCTTTCTTTGGGCTCAGCACTGTTGGCACTGCACAACGACTCAAGCTTTCTTTGATCAACCCCTTGTCAAGTAATTCTTGCACCTATTTCTTAACTTCTTCATTTTCTACAGGAATGATTCTATATGCTGCTTTGTTAGGTAGGCTTTCTCTAGGAATTAAATCTATATGATGACTAATTCTTTGAATGGGTGGTAATTCATTAGGAAAATAATCAACAATAATATCATAATATTTCTCCAACATTTCTTGAATTTCAATGGGTAAATCAAAAACTTTGGTGGAAGTCATGATTACCTTGGGCTTGCAAATCACAGCATAATTTACCTCATTTTCTTCCATCTGCTTCAAATACTCCTTCCCTCCAAGTAACAGAGTTTTTGGATCTGTCTTCTGTTCCGGTCCATCTTCTTCTTGTAGAGGCAGTAATGTATGATTAACACCATCTTTCTCAAACTTGTAGGTGTTTCTTTCTCCATCATGCATGGCTCCTCTATCATATTGCCAAGGCCTTCCCAGCAATATGTGACACACGTCCATGGGCATCACATCACAAACAATTTTATCTTTGTACTTGCCCACTTGAAATTCCACTTCACACTATTCACATATCAGTAGTTGATGTCCCTTTTGCAACCATGACACTTTATACGGTGTTGGGTGCCTCATTATCTTCAGCTTCAATTTCTCTACTACTTCTGTAGAAACCAAATTATTAGTGCTGCCACTACCAATGATCATCTGGCAACATTTCCCTTGAACTTTGCATACTGTCCTGAATAAAGTTTTCCTTTTTGGCGGCTCAACCACCTCCTTTGTTGGTTTAAGCAAAACTTTATTAAGTACCAGAGATTCTCCTCTCTCTGGTGTGTTTTCTTCTTCTGGTACTGTTGTCACTGGTGCCTCTCCCTCAGCTGGAGCAACAACTCCATTTCTCTACCTTATTTTTGCATTCTTTGGGCACTCAAAAGCTCTGTGTCCCAGTTTATTACATCTGTAACATCTTATTTCTCTGCCTCTTCCTCTGGAAAAACTCCCTCTGCCTCTTGCATCACCTCCTATGGGTGCATGCAGGGTTGAGCTACTGCTAGCTCCATCTTTAGGTGTTGTAGACCTTCCTCTACCACCTTTACTTCCTTTCCCTCTGAAAGTTCCTCTCCCTCTGGCAGACTGCTTCCTCATGAGTTTTTCTTCAGCCTTCAGTGCTATCAGATAAGCTTCCTCTACTGTTTTTCGAAGACAATAAACTTATTTCATCCTGAATGTCCATTCTGAGGCCATTCATATATCTAGCCACTTTTTCATCTGTGTCTCGGGCTTCTCGAGCTCTTATGCTCACCTTATAGAACTCTTCTGCATACTCTTTTACTGTCAAAGCTCTCTGTCTAAAATTTTGCATTTGTCTAAACAATGTCTGTTGATAGTTACTGGGAAAACATTTACCTTGTAGCTTTGATACCATTCTGCTCCAATTCTTGATTGGCTGCTTACCCAATCTCGTCCTTTCCGCCTGCACACCATCCCACCAGAGCGCTGCATGGCCTTTTAATTTGGTGACAACAAACTTTACCTTCTTCTCATCTTTCGTTTCTTCATAATCGAAGAATTTCTCCATGCTATTAATCCAGTTGATCAATTCTTCTGGATTCAGTCCTCCTTGGTAGATCGGCACTAATTGATTCCAAGGCCTAGCTATGGATTTCAACACTGACTGAAAGAACCTCATCTTAGGAGTAACTTGTACAGCTTCCTCCTCTGTAGCTTCAACTTCAGGCTCACTGATATCTCCATCATCTATGTTTCTGTCCGAGGTTAATGCATCCAATCTAGCTTGCAACTCTTCTATGTTTTCCGTCAATTCAACATTCGCAACAGGCCATCCTCTTCCACCACATCCTCATCCTCTTCCAACCCTGAAAGCAATCCTTCTCTTGCTCCTGAGATTTAATTCAATGCTAGTTGCTGGCTTTGATACCACTAATGATGGACTGCTTGCTGGCTCTAATGACAGTCTCCCTAATTTGATTGAAATATCTTCAATATCTGCAACTCTCTCCCTTGTATAGCCTCCGAGATCATCTGTCATTAAATTAACAATGTCATTCCTTTGTAAAATTCACAAGCCTCTACAATTCTGTCAAATTGGGATCAAGTCCCTTGCGCGCACAACTATGGATGGGGAACAGAGAAAACTGCCCTACTACCATGCACACAGAATATATATATATATATATATATGCGCAAAATAATTATAATGGGAAACTTATAATCCACGCATAGAATATATATATATGCGCACAACAATCGTAATGGGAAACTTATAATCCACCCGTGGCTATATAATCCATGGCGATATATGGATATGCGCACAACTGTTATAATGGAAAACCTATAATCCACAACAGCTATATAATCTATGGTGGTATATGGATATGAGCACATCAAGTTAAAGAAAACAAGATTGCTCCACGAACCACACAGTCATGAGACTTATGGCCAGTGCACGCAGGCCAGCTATTATACGCACATCAATTATACGCATAGTTCCTAAATTGACAAAGGGATTCACGGACTGTCATAAAATTGATTCAAATCAATTAATTAAAAATCTTGTTTTCCATACAAACAATGCACAATGAATTAAATGCAGTTAAACTATTATTGTCTACGACTATACACAGCCTCCAATCGCTTGAACAACACACAGTCCCAATCTTAATAGCCCAATACACAGAACAACATGCAAACTAATTTAAAATCCTTTTCTAAATCGTGGAGCTGGCGGATTCTATTCAACAAATTCTATACTTCTCCCATATAATGTATTACCTAACTCTATTGTCATACATGAGAGAAAGTTCTTCATCAAAGTCTTAATCTCGCCCTTCTGACTCCTTGGCGGCCAAGTCACTACCTTTTTTTTTTTCATATCAATAGTTGCCTTATTACAAAAGTAGCCATACATAGCAAATTAGAGCTTTTTCTTTGTTTTTTAACAACTATTCTAGCATGCTTTATGCTAAGCCTATCTAGAAAAGATGGCATGCTTTTATTCCTTATCTAGTTCCTAATTTTAACTAAAAAATACATAGAAACAACAGGCAAAGGATCCCACTCCTTGCCTATAGATTTTTTATTTATTTTGTGGAATAAATCAGAAGATTTTTTTCTCTGAGTTAGATGAGTTGATATCCATGGAGAACAAATCCATGGATATCAAAATTGTCACTATGATCAACAAATTTGCTTGTAGGAACAAGGAATATGTTGGTGGAATGATACAAAGTCAATGAATAATTTACATACCCATACCGTAAGCATAGTATTGTCCAAACATAAGTCAATCGAGATCAACACAAGCACAAAACACATATTTCATTAAATTTGGAAGTATTTTATTACAAGGCCTTCAACAACATTCATTCTTTCGTAAATTTCCAAATTAACTTGATTCAACATTAAAATAATTTGCAAGTAATTTAAGACCAATTAGAGATCATGAATAGGTCAAATATGGGGTTGGTATGTACAATAGTATCAATACACAATAGGAGTGTGAAATCAAACTCTTAGAAGAAATTGATTTAAGCTAAATAATATTAGTATGTCAAACATCCAATAAAGATATTATAGTTATGGATAACATACTAGATTCCTCAATGTTTAAATTTTATGTCTCGCAACTCTAACCCCCTTTCCCCCAACCTATGGGGGATTTGTTGATTGAATGATGGTGATGTGAGGATCTTATTATATATGACAAGGATAGGTGTCCCTTACATTGCATTGAGACTAGCCTACTAACACCTTAGTAAAATGTTCTTGTGCTCAGTTTCCTATAGTCCCTTTGTGCCTTATGAAGCACTAAGGAGGGGGTCGTCATTCATCTTCATAGCATGCAGGCATCCACTATAAAAGTTATACATTGTTGATCTAGGTATTTCAAGAAGGTTAGGCACCATTGATCTATCTCCACTCAAATCCAAGTACATCAAATGAGAGTTCTTAAATGGGTATTCAAGTTATTCCATTATGATGGACAATGTCACAAATTGAGGTAAACAAGAAACTTTAGTGGTGACTTCTTGTAAGTAGTGGAGGCAAGGGTTTTCAAATATTAGAACAGTTGATGGTAGTGTGGATATTAATCTCTTGTTGTCAACATTGTCAAAACCAATAATAGTCTCGATGTAAATTTAGTGTCAACCAATTGTATGGAAAACCATGATTGACCATTACTTTCACTAAGAAGAGAAAATGATAAGCATTTCTAATGGGGAAGAAATAAATGTGAAATATAACTCATGTATTTTATTTGAAATTTATATAAGTCCCCGTGTTCTTTAATTATTAAATACTTAATGTAAATACAAATAAATTCTCATTAAGATATTGATTTTGAAGATTAAATATGTATTAAAAGGCATTCATCTATGACACTTGATTTTTCATGTAGTCCGAATAAACCACTTAAAGTTGTTTATCAATTAATTCTAAATAGTTTGGTATAAGATATATATTTACTACATTAATAAATTTATTTCAAAAGTAAATTACATTTATAAACTTATATGAGTACATATAACTAAATGAAATTCAATAAATAACTTGTGAGTCTTGTTGGATTCTATGAGATTATTTTAAGTACAAATAGTTTATTTAAGAATTGAAATTTACAAAATGTTAATATTGATGGGAAAAGCATGTCATATGGTGTAAAAAATTTAAAGGCATCCATTTATGGCCCATCTCTTGAATGAGCTTAAATAGTCTACTTAATGCTCATGGTGAATTCATTAATCCATGTTTTATTAGAAAATTCATTTTCTTTACATGGTTTTTTATTCTAGAAATAACAATTTCACATTTATACATTCATATTAAACCACATGATAGTTAAACAAAAATAAATTAATGCTTTTTTGACTTATTGACTTATATGACATGATTACATATAGGAATAATTGATTTAATAATGCATAGTTAGAAAAGTTGTCCATTCCAAATAGAATAAACTAGTTAGAACTCATAAATAATTGATTTTAAATTATTAATTTTCTAAAAAATATATTTTTACTTACATTGAGATCTTTAATCCAAAAATAAATTCCATTTATACATACATACATTCTAAATATAATTTAATACATACTTTTCTTGTTGGTTTCTATGAGATTATTTCAATTACAAATAATTTATTTAAGAATTGAAATTTAACAAATGCTAATAAAGGTGGGAAAATCAAATGCCATATGTTGCATAAAGTTTAAATACATTTATTTATGACTTGTACTTTGAAATAGCTTTATCAAACTACTTAACATTCATTACCAATTAATTATTCGATGTGTTGTTAGGAAAAATATTTCATATTACATAGATTTTTATTTTTAAAAAAGTGCCACATTTACACACTTAGATTAAACCTCATGATATGAAAATAAAAGTCGATAAATGGCTTTATATACACCACTTAAAACTCATTATCAGTTAATTATAATTTGTTTTGTAAAATATATATATTTACTTACATTAAGAGTTGCATTTAAAAAATGCATCACATTTATGAACTTCTATCAATGCATATAGCCAAATAGAATTCTTCAAGTCATATTGGATTCTATGAAATTATTTAAACCGCAAATAAACTATTTAAGAATTGAAAATGATAAAATGCTAATATGGATTGGAAATCAATGTCTTATGGTGCAAAAATTTTAAATACAACCATTTTTTACCCATCTCTTTAATGAGTCTAGATGGTCCACTTAACACACTGTTAATTAATTATTCCATGTTTATTAAGAAAAGAATTTTGTTTTCCATAGAGTTTTGTTTCAAAACAATACAATATGAGATTAATACAGTGTTAAAATATTACATGATAGACAAATAAAAGTCAATAAATGGATTCCTTATTAAATTAAATGAGAGGAGATGATTACATATACAGATAGTTGATTCAAGAATATATGAAAACAAATATGGGTTAAAAATTGAACGCCCTAGAATTTAATGAGTAGTATTCACTTATGAGCCATCACCCATTAGCCTAAATAGTCCACTTAATACTTATTATCAAGAAATTAAAAGAATTATTTTTCAAAAAAATGCATCATAGTATATGGCTATTATAAATCACATTTATACACTCGTATTAATGGACATAACTAAGTACAAGTCAATAATATAATTATAGCTCAAGTGATATGGTTTCAGTTTATTTAAAATACAAATTTACAAAAAAATGACTTTCAATAATGAAATTAGATGCCTTAGGGTTCAAAACGTTCAATGACATAATTCATCCATGATAGTATCTAATCAAACCTTGAGAATCCACTTATCAATCATTATCATCATATATATGTTTTTTTTGAGAAATCCAAAATTATTTACAATATATTTTTATCTCAAAAAATTACATATCACATTTATGCACTCATATTAGTGCATTTTATATGTAAACAATGAATAACTAACTTTGTGCCTTGTTGATTTTCAATATGATATGATTGTAGTTACAACCATTAAGTGATTTAAGCATATAAATTTATGAAAACTGTCAATTGAGAAATCACCTATCTTATGCTTCAAAAAGATCAAATCATTTACCTATGACACATTTCTCATTAGCCTTAATAGTGAATAATGCATTGTGAATAGTGAATAATGCACATAACATTTATCAAGTAAATTATTATAATTTCTTTAGTAAGAATAGCACCTTTGCTTGCAAGGAGTTCTATTTCAAAACTTATATTTCACATTTATATATGATTATTGATACATATAAGTAAACATAAGTCATTAAAAATAACATGCCTCGATGGTTCATGTAAGATAATTTGAATGGAAAACTATTCATTTAAGAACAGGCGCGCACACACATCTTTGAAAAAAATCGATACAACAAAGTCATTGCAAAAACAATTATAAATAATAAGAAATATACATATTAATATAATTGGCAATTGCCATATATTTCAAAAAATACAAAATCATACAAATTGATTCAACAAAAACTATGTCCAAAATGTATTGAAAAATTGGAATGTACTTTTCAACAAATTTATAAAAGAAATTATCTCCATGAACTACAATGAAGTACATGTTCTATTGAACATTCAAATGTACTCATTTTTTTGTTTGATACGATGAACTGTCTTAAGAAAGGGGAATAAACTTGCATAAGCCATGTATCTTGCTCTTTTACTGTATATCATTTTATCAAGATGTGGTTTGATCATTATCCGATGAATTGAGAAGTATGCTTTTCTGTATCTATTAGCAATAAATTTGATTCTTCATAATTATCTCCATATTAGGAGCACACATCAATCAATTTTTTCTCATAAAATTGTCTTGTTCTCCCTGCTTCCAATTTTGTTTGCAAATGACAATGAGACCTATCCCATGCAAATTTAAAGTCCTCTATATCAGTATTTGATTTTTCAAGTACTTTTCGAATGTACTTGTAAGTGAAATTTACTTTCCATATTGTGACATCATAATTTCTTAAGCAATATTTTAATACTTCTGACTTAAAAGGCCTTAAAAAGTAGGACCTATCACCAAAATACCAATCTAGTTCTCTTTGAATATGAAGATTTTGTTCATAATTGGTGTATTATTGGAATAATACTCCTTCCATTTCAAATATCAACAATATATTTTGATTTGTATTAATTCCCATCTGCATCTACACTGTAACCACATGTATAATATTAACATATCTCCACTTCAACACTTCATTGCTTAAAGACATAAAAACCTATCATTTTAAAAATTATGTTAATATTTATTATGGATTATTTCCATGTGTATGCAAAGGTAATTTTACAATGAGTTCAAAGTATCAAAAAATACAAATACAATTGCCCCATTAAAATGAACAAACAAATAATATGTTTACTTTATACATACAACCTAATATCTTTATTTAATTTGTATGGAATAAAAGTCTTATAAGAATGCATTGACCCACCATTTAAATCATTGATTTTAAGTCTTATAATGATCTATTTAATTGCAATTCAAAAATATAATTACAATGGTCTAGTGCAAGTAAACAAACTAATTATATATTAATTTTCACATACAATATAATACAATTTTTAAATTTCGAACCTATTTAATTATATGTTAATTTATAGATTTTCAACCTTAGTTTTTTTGTGTGCTTATTTTAGTACAAATTGTATGTTTATTGTTGGTGCTACATACAACTTAATATAGTTTTTCAACTTATATGGAATAAAAAGGGTTATAAGAATGCAATGGGTTATCCTTCACATTACTAGCTTCTAAGAGGTATAATGATAACTTAAACCACATCTAAAGAAAATAATTCTAATGATCTAATTAAAAAAAATAGACCAGTTATCTATTAATTTTACATATAATGTAATCCATTGTAAAAAAAAATATAGCATGGGAAAATTTTGATATGAAAACATTAAACAACCATCATCTCACCAAAAATAGAAGAAAATAAAAATATTTTATTTTTAGTAATGACAAACCAAATCAAAAATTATTTTATTTGTGCTGTGAAATAAAAGTAATAATTCATGATGTCATACATATAATAGCATGATATAGAAACCTGTAATCTTAAGGTACTTCTAAATGTAATTGAACGTCCTTCAAAATATCTCGCACATCCGTAGCCTTGTTGAGTTTATGCAATATTCTCCATAGCCCATTTATCAACCAATTATGCCCTAGATTTGCTCCAATGAATGGAGGGGCAAGAATCACATTTTCTTTTGGATTCTCTTTTACTCTCTCAATTACACAATCAACAATAATAGTATTGGTTACATCATATTGGGTATGCATTTCCCACACTTTTCTCAATGATTTAGTGTGTATAACTTTCGTTCAATTGTCAATAACCTTATGTACCTTTTCTTTTTTACAGTCTGAAGTATTCCACTTAAACACAAGTTTATCTTGTAGTGTTTCCTAAACGAACTTTTTTAGTAATATTATTGTGCTTTGTTTCAAAGTTGTCGTCCAAATTTCAATGTCAAGAGATTCATTTTTGAAACACATTTCAAAAAATGATTTTGCATGTGGATGAATCCAAAATAATTTTTTCTCTATTGTGTTATTAGCATCAACTCCCATTTTCTCAATATGCCCTTTGCTTGTTGTTTCATCATCGATGATATGATAAAAAATGTCCTTTAGTTAAAAAATAACTAGTTTCTTTTAAGTTATTTTGGCTGCAACACAATGGAAAATAATATAGTCAAACCATTTTATTCATGTTACAAAAATTACTAAAAAATTGTTTAAATGAAACACCTACCTTAAGTGGTTTTTGCACTATTTATAGATGAAACAATAATTTCTTTTATCATCTTGATAGGACCTAGAGTAAACATATTGAACCTTCAATCAAATACCAATACCAAGAAAAACATTAGTAATGCCACCTTTAAAAAGAAACACAAACACACACACACCTTTAAGATTATTTTGATTGTTAATTTTATCATTTTTATTTGTTCCTATAATAAAAATATACAATGCTATGGTAGTTACAAGAATTAGAGTTTGAAGAATAATAAGATAAACAAGAAGATAAATTATAAGTATCTTATATGACATTATCTTCATATTTGGAACATTGTACCTCATCATCATCTTGGTTACCTTTATTTGTCTCCAAATTAAACATATAAAATATTTTGAATTGTGAAAATGAATAGAATCATTAAATAACAAGGAAAACAAGTGGACACATTATAAGTACCTGATGTTATATTTTGTTCTTGATTAAAGTTTTGTTTAACTTTCATTTGATCAATGTCTTGGTTATCCTTGCTTTTCACTATAATAAACATAAAAAAAATGTTATAAATTGTGATAATGGACAAAATTCATTAAACGACTATACAAAAAAAGAATCATCTATAATCGTCCATAATAATATTTTGGTCTTGATTGTAGTTTTGTGGGACAGTCCCTAGTCATTATCTTCATTCTCTTTGTTTCCAACTATAATCAACATTTGAAATGATATGAATCACAATAATAAAAATAATAATTTAGAATAATAATAAAATAAAAAAGGATAGAGTTACAATGATTAATACCCGTTTCTATCCCCATCGTTCCATGGTCATTGTCTTGATTAATTTCATTAATCTCATAATTCCCTATAATAGTCATCCAAAAATGTTATGAATATGGAAATTAAATAAATTGAAAAATTATCAAGAGAAAAAACCAAACAAATTATGTACTTAGTATGATAACTTCTTCCTCTCCTCCTTCTCCTCCTATTTCCATCTCCATACTTTTTTCCAAAACATAAGAACTATGTTGAGTATGTATTTTATTCCCACTTTCATCACTCTGTATTAGAATCTCCACCATTAGTCATTTTAGTAAACACTTTGACAATTAAGAAATATGAAAAAAATAGTATCCAAAGTATTATAATAAAAAAAAAAATGAATTGTAGTACTTGAATTTTCCAAAAAGCTAACGGATCCTGGATTTGATAGTTGAAAAGATTTGTAATTATTTAACATGATTGTCCTTTGTGACTCTGTTTGCACAACACATGAAATTGTTCTTCCATAGGTACAGGACTTGATTAAAATTTTTCCTGCATAAAGAGAAATAACCACTTTTGCATCACTACATTGTTGGTGTTTTTCCACTAAATCCATCCAGAAATCACAATTTCTCTCATTTTCATCAAATGTGTCTTCAAATGTGTGAGTGTATTTTATAGCTTCCAAAATTTTTAATTCTAAAGTATCGAAATGTATAGTAAGAACTATATCATAACTATAATTGTTTTGGGACTTATATTCATAAATGCCACTAGTCATTTTATAGTTGAACTTGGAGTTCTTTATGGAAATTTCCAAAGACTGGCATACATCATTACAAAACCAAATTTCTACTAAGAGAACTCTAGTAAAGTAATTTAACTCTTTTTTTCGATAAGAAATCGAAAAAAATCAATATAATATCCCTTGTGGAATTGTTCTTTTTTCAAAGACAGTGCATCCAAAACAACAAGGTCAGCATGTAAAACTGGTTGCAACTGACATGGAAAAGAGTGCAAAAGTGTTGACAAAAGATCAAGGCCCTCAAAATGAAAACCAAATTCAAAATTGTTATCAACTTGTTGAGCACTTTTTGATCCATTTATCATTATGTCAAGGACTCTGCATGCTTGCTGAGAAAGGGACTCTATTACATGTTCCTTTGACATAAGTAGACCCCTCCACTATGTTGCAAAAAATGGTAAATATGATATCATTAATTTCATAATGCTCAAGAATGTTGAATGTTGTAAGAGTCATCTCATTCAAGTTTTGATCATGACTTTGACAGTATGTAACCATTGCATCCAATATTGTTCTATTGGTTTTCAATTTAGAACAATAATCTTTTAATTTTATGGCATTTGCTGGATGATTAAGTGGAATAGAAAACAAAATGGTTCCATCCAATAGCTTATCTTCTACTGAAGCAATTTCTCCCATGGTTAATCCTTGAAGGGGCCGAAGAGTAACTGTTGTCAAACTATGTAGACTATTTCTCTTGTAGTTCTGAAAATCACATTGGCTTGGAGAACACTTTAATGTGTGTAGTTGGTAATAGTTAAAAATAGTGTCTCATTTATCCCAAATAGGTTCATCAAGATATAAGAGAATTTTTTTATAAAAAAAAATTGTAATTGGACAGTCTAAGAATGAAAACAACATTTCATCATCAACCAAATAAAATAATAAATATAAACTAATAAGAATTCAATGTAAGAATGAAACTAAATAAGGCATTATAATATAATGAGAAATCATTATAAATATTAGAAAATATGACTTTTATTATCAACTTTAGTCATTTATCTTTAACAAAAATAGACATAGTAATAAAATGTTAGATGTAAAAATAATTAAAATTACATACCTTGTCTTTAGCCATCTTAGAACACCTAATCCTCCTTTTCTTTAATTTGTCATTGGCAATTAAGAAATGTCTTGCCGAGCGCAAAAAATAAATAAATGCAGTTTTGAAGAATACCTTATTTGCAGAATTTAGTTGACAACAAATGCAGATCACCTCAGTGGGTTCAACTGATGGATGCAAGAATCGAGCATTACATTTTTATATTTTTTTTCGCTTTTGTCGATACATTATATTTACGATCTGTTAAAATTTCTTTTGCTGCTTAAATGGTATGTTGACCATCAACTATCAAAAAATTGATATTCTTAGAATTTAGATCTGTCTCATTTATAATTTTGATAGAGTTGACCAATGGATCAGCCTCATTGATGTCAAATGGAATCAGAAGAGCATTGGGTAATGAGGTTTAAAAATTTTCTAAGAACGATTCACTAATACTTGAACATTTAAATCATCTCGTGATCTTAGTTTGAACACTTTGGGGGATTCTTTACATCTTTCAGCAACTACTTTTCTATTAAAGGAGTTTGAAAATAGATAGAAATGCTTGAAGGATTCATGAATCTCATCACATTGATATGCAAGGTTTGTTGTGTCAAATTCAACTTTCCTAGTTTTTTGAAATTTTATAGTGAGCTTGAAATCACTTTCTGTTATGTTCTCCTCCAAATCAGATAAATATATTGTTGGCATTATGTTTCTGGTATGGTTATATGTTACAGATGTTGTACTTGATGGCAACACCCATGGCATGGCTCTCAATATGATGAGAATTAAGAAGTACGCAGGAGAAAAGTTCACGGAATTTTATGCAGAGAAAAGTTTATAAAAGTTTATTTCATGTGGGAAAACTTACCTTTGGTCCATGGTAGTTAGTCCTTGGAATTTGAACCTATGGTTTTTGGACCATGGCATCTCGACAGACGTCTTGACCCCTAGTATTGATTTGATGCTATTGGTTTGTTATGGTCTTGGCCCGTGGTATTGCTCCATGATTTGAGGAAGAGCTTGCCTATATAAAGCAAAGGAGATCATTTGGATTGTGTGTGCTTTTGGGTTGAATATCTTAAGATCTTAAATATTGGGTTATTGTTTCAAAAGCTCAATCTATATGAAAGTGAAGTGGAAAGCGAATCTGTGAACGGTGATCTCTCGAGCGCTGCAGCTGCGAAAGTGCGGAGGCGCCGTAGGAGACGCCACAGGAGGCGTCGCAGGAGACGCCACAGGAGGCGCCGTAGGAGACGCCACAGGGGGCGCCGCAGGAGACGCCACAGAAGGCACCACAGGAGAAGCCACAAAAGGAGCCGTAGGAGACGCCGCAGGAGGCGCCGCAGAAGACGCCGCAGAAGGCGCCGCAGGAGACGCCGCATGAGGCATCGCAGGAGAGGCCGCAGGAGGTGCCACAGGAGACGCCACAGAAGGCGCCGCAGGAGACGCTGCAGAAGGTGCCACAGGAGACGCCACAGAAGGCGCCGCAGGAGACGCCACAGAAGGCACCATATGAGACACCACAGGAGGCGCCACAGGAGACGCCATAGGAGGCACCGCAGAAGACGCCACAGGAGGCGTCGAAGGAGACGCCACAGAAGGCGCCACAGGAGACGCCGCAGAAGGCGCTGCAAGAGACGCCACAGAAGGCGCCACAGGAGACGCCGCAGAAGGCGCCACAGGAGACGCTACAGAAGGCACCACAGGAGACGCCGCAGGAGACGCCACAGGAGGCGCCGCAGGAGACGCCGTAGGAGGCGCCACAGGAGACGCTGCAAGAGGCGCCACAGGAGACGCCACATAAGGTGTTATGGGTTTAGTTTTCTGTTATTGTGGATCTAGTTATTTGGGTGACTTACTGGTACTTGATGATCATTTGATATTTATGGATCCAGTTTGAAAATTTATGAAAAGTGGTCCTTAAAAGAAAATAAGTAGGGGGTTGTAGCTCCCTTCCAGGAGAGACTGGAAAACAAGAGAGAGAGTTGTAGCTCTCTGCAGGTTGCAGCCTGCGTACTAGTAAAGGACTGCACCAGTACAACACCATTGTAAAAGGAGTTTCTAATTTGAAAGAAGATAGAGACATATTGCAGCAGGTGGTTTTCACCCACATTGGGTTTCCACCTTATATCTGGTGTTCTTTGATGTGACTGTCTGTTTTTCTTGCTCATTATTTTATGGTACTGATATGCAAAATAATTCAAAGTGTAAATAAGGAAGATTTGTTAAAAGAACTAGATAATACTGATTCACCCCCCCTCTCAGTATTATTTTCAACAATTGGTATCAAAGCAGGTCCTTCTAAAGAAGCTTGATCGCTTGAAGGAAGATCTTTCATCATGAGCAACAACGAGAGGGAAGCTTCTATCAGGCCACCGATTTTTGATGGGACAAACTTCAATTATTGGAAGGTAAGAGTTATTGCATATCTTCAATCTCTTGGTATGGATGTTTGGGATATCTAGAGATAGGCTACACTTTTCCTTTAGCTACTCCTACAGATGCAGCCGAAAAGAAGAAATATGAAACAAATGCTAAAGAGGTCAATACTTTGCTGGGATGCTTATCTCAAACAGAGTTTGTGAAGGTTATGCAATATAAATCAGCAAAATAAATATGGGACAAGATTATCTTGAGCTACGAAGGAGATGAACAGGTAAAGCGTGCTAAACTTTAAACTCTCAGGATTCAGTATGAGAATCTCAGGATGTATAATGATGAAAGTGTGGCTAACTACTTTCTTCGGGTAGATGAGATTGTTAATTGCATGAAAAATTTGGGTGAAGAAATAAAAGAGGCTATTGTGGTTGAAAAGGTTCTAAGGTCATTGTCCCCCAAGTTTGAATCTAAAGTATCTGCAATTGAAGAAAAGGAAAATCTACGAATTCTTACTATGTCTCAGCTACATGGAATTCTAATTGCTTATGAAATGAGAAAGGGAGGTCCATCAGATAGAAGAGAAGCAGCTTTCAAGGCATCTGGCAAAGGAGATTATTATGAAGCAAGTCATGTACCAGAAGAAGAAGAAGAAGAATCAAATTTTGTCAGAAATCTTCAAAGGGGTTCTGGAAGGTTCAGAGATAAGTTACCTTTTAAATTCTTTGCTTGTGGAAGAGTAGGTAATTATGCTGCAAAATGTCCTTACAAGGATAAAGGAAAGGAACCTGCTAGATGGAACAAGAAACAGGGTGCAACTAAGAAAAGCTACTACACTCATGAAGATAGTGATGGTCTATCAAATAGTGATGAAGATGAACGAGGTAATGAATATAAACTGTTAATGGCATTTGAAGATGATGATTATATGGATGCTATAGATGTGGATAACCTTTTTGAAGAAAATACTAGACTCAAGAGATGTATAGAAGAAAACAATATGATCATTGATACTCTACAATTTCAAATTGATGAAAAGGAAAAACATTTTGAAAAGTTAGAAGGTGAAATTGTTGCTCTTAGAAAAGAGATTGAAAAAACAAAAGCTATTAATCTTAAGTTTGTCAAAGGATCTGAAACTCTGGATGAGATTATCAATGTACAGCGTTCCCCTCTAAACAAGACAGGTCTGGGCTATAATGGAGAAACTTCTCAAGCATCCACTTCAAAAGGTTATCTTGATGCAGCAAAAAGGAGTGAGCAAAAGCACAATGGAGACTATCAGGTAAAGCAGGGAAAAATTGCAAACAAAGGCTATCTGGGGCAATCTGTTTTAAGAGTGAACAAAAGCTACAACCAGCCACAGGTAAAGTCTTCTCAATTTGGTTCAAGAATGAATAACAATAGAGATTACAATCACTTGGCCGGTAGATTTGATAACCGCAGAAGTTTCTTCAAGGGACAATGTTTTTCTTGTCATAACTTTGGTCACAAAGCAGCTCAATGTGTTGCATATAAGACAATCATGACTAGAGAAGCTCAAAAACAAAGAACTATTACCGGGATTACAAAAAGGACCTATAACAACTTTTTGGTTATTGAAAATGAAGTTGACTGTTCTATTTGCAATAACTTTGGTCATGAAGACTCTGAATGCAGGAGCAGGTTTCAGCAAAGAAAGGAACAAGCCTCAAGCACCAAAACATGGAGAATAAAG
>APFE031072896.1:0-27900 GCA_000404065.3 Pinus taeda | reverse complement strand
GTTAACTCTCCACACACCTAATCCAAGGCCCTAAAATATCCTAAAACTTGTTGATGTATCTAACTCGAAAAATATAAAGTTCTAGTATATTTTAAATTAGTGCTTGATTTTAATGGGCTGTTATTTAAGTCAAGGGATAACATAAGTGAAATTGGTGGTGTTTTGACGCAAAAGAAATTAATAAAAACCAAACTACATGCAAATGCACTTGGTTTTCGTTTTTCGATGAAAAGAAATTTCTATAGGGTTTAGAGGAACTTCAAATAAAAGTACAACTTTGTCTTTTTCTTTTCAAACTTCAAGCTCACAAAAGCTAATAAAACTATAAATGCCTAGAAATATGCACAAACTAATCCTAATGCAACAAATACATGCCGATGCAAAATTCAAAAACTACTCTTAAATCAAAAGATGAAAGTTGCTTGTTTATCGATTTTAGATTTGCCACTTAAATGTTTAGATGGAATATAAGTTTTTGTTGCTTATTTCGTCTAAGCACTAAAAGCGAGATGAAGACAAACAAATAGGCACTTTCATGCAACAAAAAGGAAAACTCAATCAAAACAAAGTTCAAGAAAGCAAAACAAAGTTTCAAGAAGTTTCCTTCAAAAGCAACTCAAAAATGACTTTTCAAAAATGCTCTAACAAGACTGAAACTTGACCAAAAAAAAATAGGTAATGAAGCACTTTGTGAGTTTACGACACAAAACAAGTGGGAACTCAACAAAAATGGTGCTTTGAAATGCTTTTAGCAATAAAAAAGCAACGAGACTAGCTTGGTAATGGAAACCAAAATATTGAAAAGACGACTTTCAAGAAAGCGTGAACAAATGACTTTCAGAACGTAAGAAAATCAGATGGTCATAAAAATAGTTCAAACATGCAAACCAAAAATTCATTAAAACAAAACTCAACACAAAGATTGAAATCAATCTTTCTGCCCTGAATACACAGAGCACCCAAGATTCCTTGCGAGAAAGCTTGTGTGCTTAAGAAAAAATAAATGATGGTTGCAAGAAAACGAACAAGACCAACCTTTTCACAATCAGGGAGAATTTGAAACAAGATGCTTGCTGTAAAACTAAAGATTGTGACAGAACAATGATTGTTCCAAGATGAATCAGACCAGCATACTATCTTCCAGAAACAAACAAATTTTAAAAATCTTGAAAATTAAAGATATACGCGATTGTGTTTTCACACAAAGGCGTGTATACGTGACAAGTCTTAAGGAAACTTGCGTATACGCAGGTTCACTTAAGGAAAGATGCATATATACGCTTCTGTAAACAGAGAAACTAGCGTATAAAAAATCTTCCAAGAAAAACAAAAAAATGTCTTGAAAAAACTGATCAAAGCTCACAATTCAAGCATTGACTATAGAGTAATAGAAGATAAATAGACAGCTGAGCCCTAATTGGCTTGAATACACCCAAACTAGGAACAACAATAGTGTTGTCCCCAGTGGAGTCGCCAATTTTATTGTGGGATAAACTCCCCTAGGTTCTTAGGTGAATACCCTAGTAGACTGAAGGCTATCTATGCAAAGAAACACACATTCCATGCAATCATAATGCTACTATAAGCAAACTCTATGATAGCGGGCATACCTGAGGTCCTACGTTTGAGAAGAGCTTTCCAGAGTCCAAACCCTTCTTAGAGTTCCTTTGCTCCTTTGACCTGCAAAACAAACAATTCAAGAAAGTACAACAGTATATGGACTAAACGTCATAAAGAAACCAGCTTCATATTATAGGGAAAGGTAGTTAGTTATGCAATTAAACAACCGATCACACATGAATCATAACATGAAGAAGATCTATATCAAGAAAAAAGACATGTGTTTCTTTTATTATAGACAAAGAAAGTAAAGAAAAGGAATAGTTTCACCTGAGTCGTCCTTTCATAGGCTCCAAGCGGAACCGTCACCCGGATTCGTCCAGTCTCAAGATTTTAACAAACTCCTTCCATGACTTATTCCATGATCTCTCAAGTAGTATGAAATCATCAACACACACAAGGAAACAAGGGTTTCCTGTAGAATGGGGGAAGTGTAGGAGGCACAACGATCTTCAGACTTAGTCAGGGAAATCTCAGCATAGCAATCTTTCTCTCTCTTCTCTCCTCCCTTTGGCCTTCCCATAGAAGCCTTTTTATACTTCTCCCAAAGTAGTTTTTTAGTTGGGAATTCGTTGGGAACAGTTGGGCCATAGGCACTAACAGACAATCAACAATTAAAACCTGTGATCTCCGCCCGAAATTAAGGATATTTATTTTTTTTTAAGTGTTTTTATACATATACATGGGTTGGGTATACACAGACCCGCGTATACACGCATTTACCTCAGAGCAATGTCACATATAGGGAAAAAACACAATTTTTTTTAAATTTGGGACCAGGTCTGGAGGGATGGGTTTTCCTAGGCCATGAGTGTAGCATCACAAACCTCAAGAGTGAGATTTAGAGCTATAATAGTTAGGAGAATATGTTCCAGTCAGGAACCCCTTTCGTTTCACGCGAAAATATTTCTGGTAGCCCTATCTATGTCATTTTTAAGATCTAGAGGTATATAGTCTTTATTTGCAGTTTTATCTCTTTATCTCTCTATTTATTTTGGTTTATTCATCTCTTTATTTTTCTATTACCAGATCTATACCTTTCATTTATTTGTATGTTCTTTGCCCTATGACTTTGTACGATCTGGGAAAATCATAAATAGAAAGGAATGATTTTTCTCATGCCTATGTTCTTTTCCGCCACGCCTCAGTGTGATCTCGGAAAACCTGAAACATTGAGGAAAATATTTAGTTTCCGGAAAAATCTAACTTCAAGCCATAACGTTTGTTTTTTTTATATGTTAATGTTGGGTTGTGTGGTTTTTTGTTTTGTAGGCAAGAAGACCTTTCCCAAGTAAGCATGTACCCCTAAGATTCAGTGAATAAAAAAAAAAAAACCCTTTCTCTTTTCCAAAAATTACTAACCTTTTAAACTAGCTCACTTGGTCCAAAGTTACTTTATGAGAATAGAGGTCTTCAGTTCAAGTATTTCTTCTTGTTGAGTTACAATTTAGTGGGTAGCTCATAAAGTACCATTGTAAAACCAACTTTCACTTATTTATAAAAGTGGGGCACATAGTTTATTTTTAAGTGAGCGAATTAGATTAAGCTTGGAAAAGGGGTGGATTTTTTTAAAATATAACATTATCATTCATTTCCACAAATTCATGCACTTCCTTGACATCTTCAATGACTTCTCTTCAAAAAGCCATAACTTCTTCATCCGAAAGACGTTTTTTTAATCGGTGTAATTTTCCGAGATCTTTCCATTGGAACACTTAGTTTCAGCATATACAACTTCATTTTTTATTAAAATGGAAAGTCCATGCCAAATTATTTGTGACAATACCAACTACTTCCAATGTTTGGTCTAAATGTTGATGCAAATTAGAGTTTCATTTACTATCAATCCAGATAAGTAAACTTCAATGATCATCGAATATATATGGACTTAGAGACAAACTAAACTAAGCTAGGCGAAGAAATGTCAAAGCTCCCTTAGAGGAGGGCTTTCATTGGGATCTCCAACACCTACTTAGTCATTTAATCAAAACGAAATCTAAAGACATTGTGATAAGTGTAAGAAATATTAAAGCTCCCTTACAGGAGACTGTTCATTAATATTTCTAAAGATCTTAAACAACAAACTATTTAAACTAATGAAACTAAAGCACTTAAACGTAATTCTAATTGATTGCATGAAATATTAAATCTCTCTTACAAGAGACTATTCATTTATATCTCAAGGATATGAATCAGGAACTTAAACTAATGAAATCAAACATTAAATAGCAAATGAGATTCATTGAAAGAAACATTAATACTTTCTTATGAAAGGTCATTAGATAATATTTCGAACATTTGAACCAATAATTTAATCTAATGAAATTCACAAACAACCATAAAATGAAAGTTTACGAAAACAAAAAGCATGCAAGTGAGGCAATGGGGGCCCTCCATAGCTCCACAAGTACACCTAGAAAGAAGTCAAATATAGAAGAAAATCCAATCCACTTTATTTTTCATCAATTGCAAATTTCAATTAAAAGCTCCAAGTTCTACATTCTAAGAGGTCCTAAACTCCACATTACAATCATTCTAAAATCTAAAATTGTAAATGAAGGACTAAGTTTATAAATTCTAAAAATTAATATTACAAAGAAGGAGATAACAGTCCTATTTATACAAGAAGATGAGATAACAAACTCATAATGATGATCCACTGTTCCCTCTTCAAATCCACATATCTCTCAAACAATGGTGACACATAGCCTTATCCTCCATGATATTCTTCATGAGGTCCATGATCTTATCCATGAGGTCCATGATCTCCTCAAATTCGAATTTGAACATAGAGTGCCACATAAGTTTGCGTTAGAAGCTTCCTTTGTACCTACACATGTCAAGAAACTCATTCTAATTGTTAGGTATAAGTATATGGATATTATTTTCTAAAGTTTAACAAAAAATTCACTTAAAAATACTAAGAATAATAATATTTTGGAAAACACAATTGTAACCCATTTAATGATTAAAGTGAAGCTAACGTGATGACATGGTGGTGGAATACAAGTGAGAAAATGTGTGAATGGAGAGAAATTGGATGTTGAATAGAGTGAAAGTGGATGTATCTTAATGATAATTCTTAGGCCCAACATACCCCCAAACGGAAGGTATTGCATGTCCTCATGCAATCTATTACATTACTTTTGATATTTGAGCTTTGGCTTAAATTTTGCATGATATTATTTACTTAGCTTTTGTCAAGTGTTTTTTATGAATCACAACTTGGTTGGTTCTTTTGTGTCAACCATATTTTGTCTATTGCATTCAATTTTAATGTATGATCTTTGCATCTTGATAATTTGATTTTTATTGTAAATTACTTTGTTGGAATGCATCATGGTTGGTTCTTGTGTAACAACCATGATTGTGTTGGCATCTAATCATTATGGCCATGATGATGTAATAGTAAATATATTTTGAAAGTATGTGGGTTTTAGAATGTGATATATGAATATGGAAAAATATGAAGGTGCAAAGTATGAATGTAAATGTATCCCCGCCCAAACAAATGCTTTTCGCAATTTTGTGAAATGAGGAAAGGAAATTTTTTTGCAAAAATTATTATTACAGCTTTCAAGAAATTAAATGGTTAAAAGTTAGAAAATATCATACCTCAACTTCCCCTTTCAAAAATGGTTGAGAGTTGTGCATGTGTGGTTGAAAATTTCCGATCACAATCTTTTTTACTTGGTTGTGAAAATGGTGGATGAAATCGAAAAAGTGAATCTTTTATTATTACTGCATCTACTGCTAAATCAACTGCTAGATCTTTTGTTGAATGTTCGGGGCTTGGAAGGTATACAAAATTTAGAATTACACTTCCCCCCGGCCTTATTTATTGACGTGTCCTCAAGTCATTTATATCAAAAACTAAAAAAGTAATTAAAGCAATTTTGCTTCCTCTGCTATGAAATGATTGGTCTTCATGTCTTCAATGCTAATTGGCACAATTCTTGTCATGTAAATAAATGTTTCGATGTTGAACATAAAAAAAATTTGTTAACCTAGTGACCATTGATGGATGCCACTAGTCAACACGAGATCTCCCATCTCTGATGTGGATGACAGTCAAGATGCCCCGAACACATCTTTCTAAGTATGAATGAATTTGTTGTTGTCGAATACTCAAAAGATCCAACGAATAAGGGACATTGATGTATTCCCTTATTTATCGACATGATAGCTTGCCCTTAAGGCATGCAAGCTTTAAGGTGTTTTTAAAAAAATATTTAGACTTAAATACTATGGACTCAATGGTGTATGGAAGCAAGGTTTTATTTGTAGGGGTAGGAGAAAGGAAACTCACAATGTGTTGCACCAAAGTGGAACAAAAAGCTTGTAAATGTGCTTCGTTACTTTGATTGGTGGGTTAGGTATGATGAAAATGTAATGAAGTGTATGTTGACAATGAGAAATGGTTAATGACTCTTGTTAAGAAAAAGTGAATTTCGACATGCAAAATCTCAAATATAACAAATGTGCTCATTAATTTTGGAATTTCTACTAAAATAGCTGAGTTTGACTAGTGTTGGCCAACCACCTGTAGACGTCGAATTCATTTTTGGATAGGTATTTCAAAATTAGGAACAAACCCAATCTCTTCAAATTTTCTAATCTGTCATGTAACATGTCAAACCATTAAGCTATTACAGGATGTTGCAAGAACTTGTAATTTTTTGGAAATTTCATTTATGTTCGTGGACTTGTTCTTTAGAACTTCTCATGAAATTAATCTTTTGAAGACCAATTGTATGCACACGTAGTTTCCTTATTGATGAGTTGATCATCCGAAATTTGCAAAAAAAAACTTGGCATAAAGAACATAAGTGTGTTCATGAAGAAATGGCCATTGCCTTCTTGATTCCTTCAGAAAAATTAATGCCAAATGAAACATATTAAGGAGAATCAAAAGCATAATTTTCAGTCCAATTCATAATATTGATAACAATCCATTTTTAAGTAATAGCCATGAAAATTAACTTATCTCCCTCTTTTTGTCAAATGTCTCCTCGAATGTGCATGACAAAGAGCATGTGTTGTAGATTAGTATGTCTCATAAATTCATACAACTATAATGAAAGCTTAGATTTAATGCCAACTCTAAGCATTCTCTTCCAAATGCTTTTTAATTGTTTTGATTTTTTTTAATTTTTTTCTTTTGATTGTTTTTTTTTTACTTGTTTTGATTTTATTTATTCTTATTGTTTTGATTTATTTTTTATTTTTATTAGTTATTTTGATTTTTTAATTGTTTGATTTTTTTTAATTGCTTTGAGTTACATATATATAAACTAAAATTTGAAAATAAATTTTATTGTGTATCCAAAAAAATAAAAATAAAATATAATCTTTTTTTCTTTTTCCACTAATAAAGTAATATGTTCCATTTGTTCAAGTGGAGCAAATTCACATTCATTTCCCTTTTTTTTCAAGTATATTATATATTTGATTTCATTTCTGACGAAACACAAAAAGAATGGATTAAGATGAGGAGGCCTCTGTTCATGAATCCTGACCAATGTAAACCAGAACAATGCATCATAGGATTTTCAGCAGGCCTTAAACTAGTAGAAACAGATCAAACACAAAACTGCACAGAACTCGACTGTCTAGTGACCGATCTGGATGAGATTTAACTCCATATGTGTAGTGAAAACTCAATATTCAAACTTTACAGTAAATATTTATGGATTTGCAGCAAAATTGGTGAAACAGAGATAAACATTTCCACTAAGTATTCACTATTGTTTTCCCTGAAATCATAAATTTGATTGATATAGAGGTTCAGGTGTAGTCGAAGATTCAAGATCAATATATTTCCTAATTAGTAGCTTCACAAAATTTGCATAAAATCATCAAATCCCTCAAATTGTGCCACAAAATCTATATGTAATCATGAAATCGCTAAAAATGGATCAACCGAAGGCAAATCAAATCAAGAATTAATTTAGCTCAAATCAAATCCACAAAACCTAATTTATCTTGTCCAATTTGGCAAAAACCCTTTACTTAATTCAACAAATAGAAAACAACAAGTAGAGTTTAATTTAGAATCCTTTTCCATGTCAACGACATCTCAACACCCTTTAGAAATGGCCCTTCATTTTTGAGTTCTCTTATGCAATCACCGTCAAAGTGACAATGCCTCTTCTCACGTAGTTGGCTGGCGATCACTCTGTCACAAGAAGATGTAATCTGAGGCACCAAATTTTCTTATGCACTTCTAAATGCAACCCTAGTTCTGAAGCTCTAAAGCTAGTCTCACAAGCTGGTTATTTCTAACTTGTAGAAGTTGGCTTCACACACAAATGAATCTCTAGGTTGCACACTAGTGTTCCCGATGAATCCGACATGATATTGGAATTGTTACTGAGGGTATGAACTCAGTAGTCCTTTACAACTCAATTTCGATGGTTCAATAGCTGGAACAAGTTTCACAGTTTACTAAAGCACATTCACATGAGTTGTTTACTCAAGCATGAACGAAATGGTCTGAAAGAACTGTGATTTCCTTTCAAACCATTACAAATTCAAGGAAACGATTTCTGGTTTATGTAAATTGTTCCATTCCAAAAGAAACCCATGCCTTCATTTTTCCAAATCTATTTTGGTTTGAGCACAAAACATGTTTCAAAATTGTGTGTGAAAACTATTATGTCAAGCCTTATACATGATCCAGGATGGAGTGTTCATTGAGGTCGCAGGAAACGAGAAAGTCTCCAACCTAGCCTTTCAGCCATTGAAACAATGATAAGCCACAATCGCTATTGATGATGATAAAAATTTTGGCTATATAATTTTATATTCTTCTATATTGGCTTCCTCATTATTTCTTCCTCAATCCATTTTTTGTCAACCGTATTTGTTTGGAGAAAGCAACAAAGGTTAATACTTCAAACTCACATGGCTATTTTTGACTGAACCAAATGGAAAACCGTTTTTAAGTCAAATTTGGCTGGACTTAGTTAGTACCGAATTTTCAAAAAATTTTGGATGATCTGATCAAAGTTTGTAACTATGGTCCTTATTACAATTTTTTTCAATGTTTGATTCCCCGACCAAGATTTGTAACTTCCAAAATGACCAATAATTTTGGTTAAGATTTCCTCTGGATAGCTTAAACGATACTACTTGCTTTCACAAGTCAACAAAATTTCCAAATCAATATAATTACTAATTTTTTGTCTTTTACTACATTGGTATGTCTAATGAATACACTACATTTAACTTGGAGCCTTATCAAATTGAACGTGTTGTGATTTACCTTTGTTATATCACCAAGTACACCATGATACAAAGAACTAGTTACACCTCGATGTTGAAGGGCCGAAAAATATGTATACCTCGAGCTTTCATTCCCTTCCTTAGCATAAATCAGTTGAATTGAAGTTATGGAATATTTGTTCGCTGCCAAGATTGTCCTTGTAGCTCCTCAATGTGTTCCATCATATCAGTCACTTCTGACATGGCATTCGTATTTTTGAGATTAGTTAAACTCTTGTTTTAATGATTTGTGGAAATTCCTAGTGAGAGATTCTTATATTATGTTAGGAAATAAATCAATGGATTTTCTATCTTCCTAATCACTCGAAGTGTAGGAAGAGAGCATGCTAATCTATTGATTTGTCTTTTTTTATTTTTGTAGGTTAGCCTGGATGAAGTGGATCTTACTAATTTATTCATGGGAAATGTTGATGATTTATTTATTTTTTTATTTTATTTTTATTTAAAAAAACAAGACTAAATGAAAACTATACAAGATCTTGTTTTATTCCTCTAATCTATTCTATTTAACTCGAAAGATTTTTTATTTTATTTTTCTAATTGAAAAAATGATTCCAATGATGCCTTCTACAGACAAAGAATTTGAAAATTCTCACGTCAAGGTTTAAAATTTTTACCTTATTCTCTGCAAACATGTGAGTAACTTGTCTTTTTCTTGGAGTTGCTGCAAGGTTCTTTTGAAACCAATCTTCAATATTGTTCTTGCTCTCAAAGAAGTACTTGTTTGACATCTTAAAATTTCTCATCTATAGATGAATTAGTAAGAAATGGTGGGTTTTATAAAAAAAACTAAATTTAAAATCAAACTAAGTATGAAAAATCAAAAAGCTCAAACTTGAACACCTTTATGAAGATCCTGATGTCACTAGGTTTCACAGGTTAGTCCATAAAAAGAAATTGCAATAAAAATGACTTCCTAAGTCTAACTCTAAATAATCCTCCTTAACAACGGCACCAAAATTTTTGGTCTAAAATGCGGATGCAAATTAGAGTTTCGTTTACTATCAATCCGGGTAAGTAGACTTTGAGGATAATCCAATATATATGGGCTTAGAGACAAACTAAACTAAACTAAGAGAAGAAATGGAAAAACTCCCTTACCGGAGGTCTTTCATTGGGATATCCAACAACTATTTATTCATTTAATCAAAATGAAATCTAAAGAAATTGTGACAAGTGTAAGAAATAATAAAGATCCCTTACAAGAGACTCTTCATTAATATTTCTAATCATCTTAATAAACAAACTATTTAAACTAATGAATTTAAAGCACTTAAACCTGATTTTGATTGATTGCACGAAATATTAAAGCTCTCTTACAGGAGACTATTCATTTATATCTCAAGTATACGAATAAGAAACTTAAACTAATAAATTCAAAGATTAAATAACAAATCAGATTCATTGAAAGAAACATTAATACTTTCTTACGAAAGGTCATTTGTTAATATTTTAAACATATGAACCAATAATTTAATCTAATGAAATTCACATACAAGCGTAAAATGAAATTTTACCAAAACAAAACGAGCATGCAAGTGAGGCAATGGGGGCCCTCCAAAGCTCCACAAGCATACCTAGAAGGAAGTCAAATATAGAAGAAAACGCAATCCACTTTATATATCATCAATTCCAAATTGCAATTACAAACTCCAAGTTTTACATTCTAAGAGGTCCTAAAATCTACATTAAAATGATTCTAAAATCTAAAATTACAAATGAAGGACTAAGTTTCTAAATTCTAGAAATTAAGATTACAAAGGAGATAGCAGTTTACACCAAGAAAGTGGGCAAGTCTCTTATCATTTCTTCTTATTTATGTTGATAATATTATCCTTACTGGTAGTGATCCTGGTTGGTGCACTAAGATGTCTTTTTACACGAAGTCTTAATTCCTACATTAATTGTCAACCCAAGGTAACTTTTTTTTATCTCAAGAGTTTCAACACAATCTATGTAGTGAATTCAAAGGTTATCTAATGGCAAATCATTACAATCACTAACAACTATCTCTTCAACTCAATTCACGCAATTCTAAAAGAAACAACTAAGGAAGAAATAACTCGGAAATAATTCTTAACACACTCTAAAATTATGTCTAACATATTCTGAAATAAAATGAATCTGAATGGCAATGCAAAGCATCACGCTTGGAAACCTTCAAATAGAGTTAAGACTATGTCACTCGATCAAGAAAGATAACTGTAACAACTAAACAACAATGATAATATATAGCAGATAAAAATTGAACAACCAACCCTAATTTGAATGACAATCTCAATTGAACAATAATTCCTAATTGAATGGCAGCTGATAATTGAACAGCAAGCAAGAAAATAACGATAAATGATTTCTAAACAACAACTCATCTATGTAAGCAGATTATGGAAATCAATTAATGTTATATCTAACATCTACGATAACATAACTCATAATGAACAACAATCTACTACTAAAATTAATATAGCCAATCTAATCAAAGAATTACTTAGATATAACGCACGGCTAAGTATGAATCTAAATGAACAGCAATATGAATTGCAATCGTAAATCCTCACAATAATCGAAATGATATTAACTAAACATTAACAATCAATAAAGACTCAATAGAAAGATTATAACACAAGAAAGCAGTAGAACTTCTCTTGACTGGGCCGAGAGTCGCCATAAGTCTCTTCTATGGAATACTCAGAATATAAGTAAAGATCAAACACAATATTTCTTCATTAATATAAGTAACAAGATTACAAAATTATTGAGATAACAATTTTACATTTCTCAAAAATAATAATTACAAATTACATAAGTATGAATTGCTTCTCTTTTTCCTTTCGGCCTTATATATAACATTAAAAGAGTAAACTAGATAAAAGTGAATCCTCAAGACTAGGGGATCTAGAGGATTTCACAATAATTTGATTCTATCATGAAATAGTATTGATCTTCCTGGTCTCACACTGCCTTGCCTACCTAAGACACTATCTTTTCATTTTACAACCTCATGCTACTCTGTCGATTGAACTGCTATTGACCAATCATGTCTATTGCACGGAAGGATAGTGAAAAGTCAGTTTCTTGTGCTAGATTTATCTAATTTGTTACCAAGTGCTTTCATCCAAATTTAGCTATTATTTCCTTTATTACAATACATAAAAAAATATAATCATATAAGGATGTATGCGAAATAATGAAATTACCAAGGAGAAAATATACCATTTTCTTGACCGAGCATACTCCGCAGCTTACCTTGTTTCATGTCCTCATGCAATTAAATAGTTGATGTGTAGATGAGTTAGGTTATAGGCAAGATATACCTCCTCCTTATCATTTCTGAAGCCATTTTTCTTCTTTAGTATAGCAAATGCCCAGGTAATGTCTTGACCCTTCAAGGTGTAGTCACAACGATACTTATCTAGAGGATACCATATGATTGGAGTCCTATACCGACATCCTATCCATCCGAGGCCCATATTCAAGATCATGTTACTACATCTATAGAAAAAAGAGGAGGAAGTTCTAAAGTTCCAGAATCCAAATGGTTCTCAATTTCTAACAGCAATGTTGGAGGCTTCCCACCCTTTTATGGCTACAGACAAGGCTTCCTCCTTAATCTCTTGGAAGTAATCCTTTCCAACTTGGATAATATCCATGTCAAATGGCCTCATTTGGCCCACAACACTCTCTCACTTCATGAATTCTTGTGTTTGATCAAGAGTTGCAGGGGTTTCGTTGGTTCCTCTCTCACTCATAGGTCAATTCTTTCTTCATGCCTCCTAAAATTATGTGAGCGTTGGCCCACTTGAGTTGATTAGTAGCGAAAGAGAGAAATTCCTAGAGTTGTACATCCCCTATAAGAGGGCCAAGGTTGTTGTACCTATCATCTTCCAGAAAGAGATTGTGCATATAAAGTTCATAGAGGAGGCGATGTACATGCTTGTCCTATTCTATAAAGCACTTGACAAAGTCCAGGGTAGTTTTGATTTCCACAGGCTTCCCAGCCTTAGTAGCCTTGATTTTTAGCAAGAGGAACCTTTCTAGGAGGAATAAGGCATAATTGGTAGTAGGGGCTCTACATGACAGGGTGTCTGAATAAAGAGAGCAGAGAGTTTCCAATTTCTCTTTACCCTTCTATAAATTCTCTCATGCCTTCTCAACCTTTTTATGTTCATCCCTGTACCGATGAAAGGTCTCATCCTCAATTATGGTTAGTGCCTTAAACATTTTATTTAACTCTTGATGTATCCTCAGGGGCACTACCTCCTCCTTTTGATGGGCTAATTCCTATTGAACCTTTAGTAGTTCATTCTGCAATCTGCTAGACTAGGGGAATATAAGTAGGTGTCTCTTATGTTTGGGTTTCTCCTTCCTTAGTATTTTCGAACAACAATATCTATGGTAGGGTGGTCCATTTGTGTCTCTTGTGAGAAAAGATAGGGGTCCTCAATATGCATTTTAGTCTCTTCTACAAGGCATGGATCTGTTCAAGTTTCCTTTGGATAGGCCAAAAGATCCTCATTTTGTGTTTCAACATTCTTTCCAGAACAATGTTCTATTTGTGTGCCTATGGTCTCTTTTTCTACTTTCAAATTCCTGGCTCTAGTTGCCTCTTTTAACCACTGCCTTAGCTGCCCAATTATTTGCTTTTGTTTCATATACTTCTTAATCATTTTTCTGAGCATGTCCCTGTAGGAATTACTTATTCTAGGACTTCCAACAAGTGTTGGGTTAACTGTATTGTCTGCTGGTTCCTATACAAGTGGTAATGTGTCAGCATCAGGGAGGGTTCCATTTGAAACTGTATCTCCCGATGTAGCTTCACTTTCTATCTCCTCTTTATCATGGATTTCTCTTTCAAGAGATCACAATACAACGGTGTATCCTGAACAATTGTCATTCTCCAGGTTTTCTTCTTGGTAGGCCTCATCCTTAGGGGACATAGAAAAAATATTATTACTTGGTTTATTTTCATCTCCCAGGGTTTCATCTACAAGATTTTGTTCAGCTAGGGGGTCCATTGGACCGGTGTCTACTGTCTGATTTCCTTCTCTAGTGACTTCTTCTTCATGTACCTCTGCTTCAAGGAGTTTTTCCACCAAAGGAATTGGTTCCCTCTGTTCTTCCATGAAATTAGTGAATGGCGGGGTTTTCTCATGACCAGAGTTGTCAACAAGGGTAGACTGGTTGGGGCTCTAGTTTTGTTCTTCAACATTCCTAGATTGTTCTCTACCCTCTTCAAATAGTTCCATGTTTTCCAATACCCTAGTCACTTCCTCCTCATAGTCTTGCAAAGGGGAATTTTGTGGATTTGTGGGTGTTGTGTGGGATGGTCTAGCCTCATCTATTTGAATTGGGATATGTCGTTGGGATCTCACTCGCAGAGAGTGCCTATGTTTTGCTGGGTTCAGGGGCACAAAGGAATTCTTTCTTTTGAGTGTCCTTCTTGCACCTAGGGTTCTTGGTCCTTGTTGCTTTGTTACTGTGTTTTCTGTAGGTGGAGCCAAAGTAGGATAGGTTAACTACTATTGGGCTGGTCCGTTCATGATCATTAATTTAATCTACCCATGATGACTAATTACTTTGTGTGGGTCCTTAGCCGTCCTAACTCGCCAGGCGACATCATGTAACATGGAATTCAAAGAAAATGACAAATTAACTGAAATTTTATCTATTTAAATGGCTAGAAGTTTCAGTTGGTATGAATTTACCACATCGAGTCGACCGTCATAGGTAATTTACCTTTGCATGGTGACGATCAATTCTTGCCATTGTTTCCTTAACGCTGAAGGATGGATCCCTTTTCTTGTTCATACTAGTTGCTCGCCTAGATCTTGGAATAGTTCAATCGCATTGTGAATAAGGACATGTTTTTATGTCCATTTGGTTCCTTCAGCCCAAAGCTGAGTGACTTCAGCTATGACCACTTCAGAAACTGTTATACTTCTGCCTCTGACTGTAGTGCTTCCATCTTGCAAGTTCTACAAAAGTTCCAATGTGAGCTCCTTAAGAAATCCCTGCAACCAATTCAAATATTGCAACCATCCTATGAACTCAAGAATTGCATGAGCTTTATCTGATACCATAAGCATTGATTATTCATTCTAGATAGCTCTTCCTCCCATGGCTCCTATACCTATAACTGGTTCGCTTGTATGCAATTGTTTTTCACTTCTGCATTTCAGAACATCAGTAGAGAATGTTACGACAATTAGTAGAGAAATGATAATGTTTTGGGAATTAATATCATATTTAGTTAATTCATTTGTGTCGTCAACCACACTTAATGCAGGATCATGAGTTTGCATGCCAGCCATAATGGTTGTCTTCCTTTCCCCAATCAGAAATACTTGCTAATTATTATGCATTCACAATCATCATGTAGTCCATACCCAGAAGTTAATTCAAATGATTATCACACAATTATGGATGTCACGCATACGCAGGCCATCCCTCCTCTGATGAGAAAATGGCATCCGTGTCCTTTCAACATGTGAAAAGCAAGTGAAAGCATTAACAATACATAAATGCCATCAACCAATCCCAAAAAAAGTGTGCTAATCGATAAAGAAATTAAAGCAATACACGTCATCAGATGTGAAATGAATGAAAAGAAATTAAAACAGAGATTTTTAATGCATTATGTCAAAATATTTTCACTATAAGCGATATTAATAGCAGAGGCATAATCGGCGGTATATATTGATGAATGTCGTAAAAGGATTGGACAATTAGAATATAATGAATATATGACATAAGTTACCATGCACATCGGCTTGTAGGAGTGTTCTTCAAATGGAAATTTCCTTTAGAAATAAATCCATAGGTGATAAGAGCTAGAGAAAATTTGGCAGTGTAAGATGATACTTCAATACCACAAGCAGAGCCACTGCTGCTAGCAAGTATTCATAGCCTCGATAGGGTTGATTTTTATCCCCACAAATGAGCTAGAGTCCTCCTTTTAGTATATATATGGCTCTTCTTTTCTTGTCATAAAGAGACCACTATGCTAGCATGGTGACCAGACGACCATAGTGCCCTTCATCATGGTATAGAAAAGTGATCAGGTTGGCCCGTGATGAGACCCCCTGTCGTTATGACTTTTTTAAGCATCAAGAAGGTCATTACCTTGGTTTGGTAGCCAAATTGGAATGTCACTCATTATATCCTTATGATCATGGTAGGTTGGCTTGTGATGAAACCCCCTATCCTCTTTAATACAATGTTTGATTCATTTTCACATCTCGTTATGTCAATTTTTCTATTGAAATTTTTATTTGTTAAAAAGAAGGAGGCTCATTTGCTCCTTAAGAGTTAGGGATGGTGTAAGAAGTAAGAAGATGCTAATGAAAGTTTACACTCTTATCCCCATATCATCATGTCAATGAGATTTATCCATTTGAAGGTGTAAACTTAAGCCAGCATGATTTGAAAATAATGAATCATTTTATGGCATGTCCAAAGAAGAGATGTTTAGTCAATCATTATAAAGATACACCGTATCAACTTTAGAATAAAGATAACCATAAAAAGGCTTCATATATCATAATGGTATTGTCATTACTATTTTTTATATCAAACACAAATTCATTCAAATGGTGTTTATTCACAATACAAAGGGGAAAAAAATGGCATAATGGTCATTAAAAAAATTCATGATTTATCCGATTAAAAACACAAAAAGTGATGTTCAATGGATTGAACAACAATTGTTCAATTTATTGAACAATAGAAATTAAAAAAATAAAAGAACAAAAAAACACGTAAAAGTGTTGTTCAATCGATTGAACAACAATCATTCAATCATTTGAACAATGAAACAAAACTACAAAAGTGTTGTTCAATCAATTGAACAGAAATCATTCAATCATTTGAACATCGAAACAAAAACCACAAAACTAATGTTCAATCATTTGAACAACAATCGTTCAATTATTTGAATAGTAAAAGAAATAAAAACATAAAAGTGTTTTTCAATCAATTGAACAACAATCATTCAATCGTTTGAACAACAAAAGAAAAAAAAATGCAAAAGTGGTGTTCAATTGATTGAACAACAAAATAAATAAAAATGCAAAAGTGTTGTTCAATTGATTGAACAACAATTTTTCAAGCATTACAACAACAAAAGAAATAAAAATGAAAAAGTGTTGTTCAATCGATTAAACAACAATATTTCAATCATTTGAAGAACAAAAGAATCACAAATTGCAAATGTGTTGTTCAATCGATTGAAAAACAATCATTAAATCATTTGAATAGCAAAAGAAATAAAAATGCATAAGCATTGTTTAATCAATTGAACAATAATCAATCAATTGATTGAACAAAATTTATCAAACACACAAACCAATAAAAATTCTCATATTTGCATAGTAATGCCTATTCTTAATTGAAATCAATAAAAAAGAGTATATACATTATTTACAATTTCTAAAGAAATCTCATTTTTTTAAACAAAAGCTACTAGGTCATCACTCCTACATCTAAGATTTGCATGGTAGGGTTCTTGCATACCTGCTCGTAAAAAGACTCCTTGATGATTGGTTTCTGATAGAGGCATACTCGGTGCCCATTCACTTTAAAAGAATGGCCAGATCCATTAATGGTAGTCAAGGTAAGAGTGCCATTTCTATGAACTTCTCAAGCCTGATAAGGGTGAAGCCATCTTGTTTGCAACTTGCCTAGGAAATCTTGGAATTTGGAGTTGTAAAGTAGTGCCCAATCCACTTTTTGAAATGTTTTCTTCTTAATAAGGTTGTCATGAATTTTTCCCTTTGTATCTGAATAAGTGTAGTCTCTTGCAAAGTAAGTAGTTGAGCCTTGTCTAGTTCATTAATCTATTGGAGTCACTTGGTCTAGGCTTCTATTAGATCTAGACCCACTTCTTGGGTTGTCCTTAGACTCTTTATTTTCAATTCAATCAAAAAAATAGGTTCTTTGTAGAACATGAGCTGGTATGGAAAGTATCTAGTAGTATTTCTCCAAGTCATGTGATAAGCCCACAAGGCCTCTGGAAGTCTAGTAGCCCAGTCTCGCTAGTGGTTGTTTACATATTTTTACAATGGGAAAACTTGGCTTGGCAAGAGGATATAACACAAGATTTTTTACTACATCCCCCTTTGCAATAGTCATGTTACCTTCTCAATAACCAATATAAGCGTCAACTTTAACTAGACAAGGTCGGCCCAGAATCAGAGAGTGCCCATCCAATCGACTCTTTGGGTTTAAAACAAGAAAATCTACTAGAAACTATAATATCCCGTAACGTTCCTTCTAGCCTTACCACTGAACGCTCATCAAGTTCTAATAAAGTGGTGGGTGGTTCTAGGGCTGCAATACCAAGTGCTCGATAGGTTTCTGTTGTTAAAATATTAATGGCTACACTCAAATCAACTAGAGTGTTGGGAAAAGAGCGACCATATATCTCAACTATCACTATGGGATTTCGAAGATCTTCATACTTTATTGGAGTCCCCCCCCCCTAAAAAGAGTAGATCAGATAAGGTCCCTACAATGTGAATGGTGGGTGAGTTTTTTGCTTTCCTTGTAGGATTCTTTACACATAACTCTTTGATTGATTTAGCATAGATGGGTATGTCTTGAATGGCTTAGAGGAGAGGAATTTTATTAGAAATATTTTTTAGTTCCCCTACAAGATCGAATTCTAGATAAACAGTAGGTTTGCGTATCGTTAACTTTTCATGGAATGTAGGAGAAGTGACTGTAATCTTTTCAGAGTCTTCATGTGATCTTTCTCTTCTCCTTGTTTTAGTTCGGTATTAATTACAGGCAAAGGTATATGTACAGGTGTGGTTTGAATTTTGATTTAAGGTTGGTCACTATTTTCCTCAAGGGTGATGATACATCCTGAGCTCAATATAAGTTCATTACATTCTTTCTACTCAATCTCATAATCTGAGCTTTCAGTGATCTACACCAACTGGACTAGTCTGTTATTAGGATTCATATTTGGCTGAGCTGGAAATTGTCAGTGAGAAAGAGGTTGGGGATTTTGTTGTAATTCATACAGAGATGATAGTGTAGGTTCAGGCTAAGGACTTGTCCCCATAGGTGTGTTAGATATCCCTAGAGGTTATTTCCAATTTTTAGACCATTTCAGATTTTGAGAGGTGGAGGTAAGCCATTGGGATTGATAGGGATTTCCTTGCCAAATAGGAGTAAAAAGTGAATTTGGCCAGCCATTACTCGGACAAGATTCTGTTGGCCAAGATGTCATAGGGAATGGATAAGTTTTTCAATTTGGGTAAGTTGATTGGTCTTCCCATGCTTCCCCAAGGTTTTGTTTTTGATTAAACTATGAAGAAGGAAAAAACTAGGATGGATCTTTTGATATACCTGTAGGTTTAGCCTACCACTATCAACACTAGTTCATCAAATATACTAGCTCTATTTCTTCTTTTTCTTCCTTGAACACTACTTTCAGCCCCAACAATGATGGACATTGTTCAATGGAGTGCCTTTTAGTATAGATAACGCATGCCTACACCATATCTAATGGGAATTCTCATTGGTTATGCTTCTTTCGACAATGTGGATAGAAGATCGCCAAGCTTTGTTCTCCCAAGGCTTTCTTTTGTTTAGCTTGTAGGATGTCCAGCTACATTGTGAGAGTTCCTAGGATGTCCGTCTTGAAATCTTTCATGAGGTTACCGATTTCCATCTGTGTTACGCCTCTACTGTGTGGTTTTCTTCCCCTACTCATGGGATCTCAACTTCCTACTCCTATACATGTGCTTCCTCATGAACACCTGCTATACAAGAAAATGATTTCATCATAATATTTCTGAGAAATATATCCTTTAACCATTAAATTTATAGTTTCTAACCATTTCTCTTTCATTTCTTTAATTAAGATAGCTCTTAGGACTTCTTTTGGTAGGGTGGTGTGTGGAGACCTATACAAATTATAATTAAACCATCCTACATATTCTTCTAGTGTTTCATATATTTTGTAGTCATCTTAAAAATTTCATATTTTAGCTCCATAGTATTACAAAAATCCTGGTATCTTGTGGGGAAGGAGGTTTTCATATCATCCCAAGAATTAATAGATCACCCACCCAGACCCATGAACCATCTTAAGGCTACAACTTTTACGGAAGAAGGGAACAACTTTAGCTTTTAGGGGTTAGTGGTGTAGTCATACCATCTATAGAGGACATCAAACTCAAACAGGAAAGCATCAACATCCTTTGTGATCATCCCAAGGAAAGTTGGGATGCTCTGCAGAGGAATAGCCTTCATGGGGGCATTGGCCACTTGGTCGAGTATGGGATACTCTAATGTCAAGGTTTGACCTTGTGGTGGATAGTTTTCCATTTGGTCAAAGATGTGCTAATAACCTTCAAGGATTTTAAGGGGTGCCTTTTGAGTGAGCGAGGATTAGCAACCTGAGCTAGTTTTGCAACACTGCCTAGATCTAGGATCACAAGAGACCCCTGTTCAGACAGTTGTGGTTCTACCTTAGCAGTCCCACTGGTTTATCCTTCTCCTTCTCTTAAGTTAAAATATTTTCCCTTGTGTAGAGGATTAGAATGTAATCTTATTGTAGCTTGAATACTCTATTTAGATCCTCCAACTTTGCTTTGAATCTTAGCATAAGCTGCAGATGGTGAGCCTGCTGCTTGAGGGATTACACTAGA
The DNA here is from genome assembly GCA_000404065.3 of Pinus taeda. Lineage (NCBI taxonomy): Eukaryota > Viridiplantae > Streptophyta > Pinopsida > Pinales > Pinaceae > Pinus > Pinus taeda. The sequence continues at coordinate 7,333 of APFE031072896.1, read as the reverse complement.
ACTTTTTCCATATACTACCTGGAATCCTACTGACACTTGAGACTCTACTTTTCTTACAATTTCATCTATAAATGTCATTATCCCAAGGTTCACCGATCCTTTGGGTTTTGCAGATTTAGGCGGACGGTTCGGCACTTTTTCTATGCTTATATTCCTAATCATTCATAAAAATCAATTCCCATTTAACCTCTAAGATTTTGCTGAAAAGTGAGCTGGTAAGCAAGAACTTTACTTGCGAGGCACGCAAGTTCTTACCTTTCATTTTTAAAACCCAATTATTTCACAGCAAGATAAAAGGGAAATCACTTGAAACACTCTCCTCGGCAATGCCGCCAAAATGTTGGTGCACTAAGATGTCTTTTTACAGGCAGCCTTAATTCCTACATTAATTGTCAACCCAAGGTAAGTATTTTTATCTCAAGAGTGTCAGCACAATATATGCAGTGAATTCAAAGGGTAAATAATGGTAAATCATCTCAATCACTAATAACTATCTCTTCAACTCAATTCACACCATTCTGAAAGAAAAAACTAAGGAAGAAATAACTCGAAAAGAACTCTTAACACACTTTGCAATTTTGTCTAACTTATTCCAAAATCAAATGAATATGAATGTGAATGCAAAGAATCACACTTGGCAACCTTCAAATAGAATTAACACTAATTAAATCAATCAAGAAAGAGAATTTTAACAACTAAACAATAATGATAATCTATAGCAAATTAGAATTGAATAGCAAATCCTAATTTTAATGAAAATCTCAATTGAACAACAATTCCTAACTGAACGATAACTGATAATTGAACAACAAGCAAGAAAATAACGATAAATGATTTATAAACAACAACTGATCTATGTAACAATATTACGAAAACCAATTAATGCTATCTCTAAAATCTATGATAACATAACTCAGAATGAACAACAATTTACTACTGAAACTAATATAACGAATCCAATCAAAGCATTACTTAGATATATGACACAACTAAGTATGAATATAAATGAACAATAATACATCAATCCTCACAATAAGTGAAACAATATTAACTAAACATTAACAATCAATAAAGACTCAATAGAAAGATTTTAACACAAGAAAGTAGCAGAACTTCTCTTGACGAGGCCTGGAGTCGCTAGAAGTCTCTGCTAAGGAATACTCATAATATAGTTAAAAGATCAAATGCAGTCTTTCTTCATTATCTAAGTAACAAGATTACAACATCACTAAGATGAAAATATTGTTTGTCTCAAAAAGAATAATTACATATACATAAGTTTGAACTAATTTTCGTTTTCCTTTTGACCTTATATATAACATTAAAAGAGTAAACTAGATAAAAGTGAATCCTCAGGATCAGGGGATCCTAAGGATTTCACAATAATTTTATTGTATCATGAAATAGTATTTGTCTATATGGTCTCTCACTTCCCTGCCTACCTCAGATGTTGTCTATTCCTTTTATGGCCTGGTGCTACTCTGTCGATTGAACGCCTATTGACTAATCCACATCTGCTACAGACAAGGATAGTAAAAAGTAACTTTCTTATGCTAGATTTATCTAATTTATTACCAAGTTCTTTCATCCAACTTTAGCTATTATTTCCTTTATTTCAATCCATAAACAAAGATAATCATATAAGGATGTATACAAAATAAAGCAATTACAAAGCAGAAAATATACCTTTTCTTTTACCCAACAATCCCAACCTTATAAACCATGTGAAGTCTAGCGTTAAAAATAAGTTTGAAATGATAGACTTAGGACACTTGCATTATTTTCTTGGTCTTCAGGTCTTGTGATCCAAGGAAGGTAATTTCCCTTTCCCTGTCCAGGTATTCCTGTGATCTTCTACACCACTTTCACATGGAATATTGTAAGCCAACCCTTTCTCCCTTTTAATCTCGAGTGAAACGTTTCATGACTTGTACTTCCCCTTAAGTTGATGCTACCTTATCCTGTCAACTTGCAGGAAGAATTTTGTATCTGACCCATACTTGTCCTGACCTTTTCTTTGATGTTGGCCTTATTTCTTAGTTTATGCAAAACCCAAATGAAATTCATTGGAAAGTAGCTAGAAGAATACTTCATTATGTTTGAGGTATAGTTCATTTTGGGATTCATTAGAGTGCAGGAGCATCTCCTCTATTGGCTGGTTTCATTGATTCTAATTGGGCTGGTGACCTTGATGATCGAAAGCCTACTACCGGTTATATCCTCACTCTTGGTTGTGGACCTACTACATGGTCTTTGAAGAAACAAAGCGCCATTTCTCTTTCTTCAATAGAAACAAATTATCGTGGCATCATAGAAGCTAGTAAGAAAGCCCTATGGCTTCGTTAGATCTTATCAAAGTTTGGCTTTTAGTAGCAAAATATGACTACAATTTGGTGTGATAATCAAAGTGTCATTCAACTATGCAAATATCTAGTCCAACATAAGTGCAACAAACACATTAAAATACACATGCACTTCATTAGAAAGCTCATTCATGACCATGTTATTGAAGTGCAATATTCTTCAACAGATGATCAAGCTGCAGATATATTTACAAAGGCTCTCACAGAGGCGAAGTTTACTAAACTTTGATTTATGGTTGCATTTTAGGAAGTTGTCACTAAGGGGAGATGGTGTGGCATGCTCCTCAGATAGAACACCAAAGGGCACTGCTCACAAACAAATCACAGATCAATACATCAATATTCTTAACATGGTTAAAACCCTCAAAGAGGGAAACAGTACATGACCTGAGACAACATGGTCACTTCAAGAAATTTACTAATAAAAGAAAATTTACATAAGCTTCTCCCATGAACAGTTACCCTACAAATGACCCTCTATGCTCTTTAAATAGAGATCATGGACAAATTGGGTGTTAAGCCATAGATCAAGTGTTGGTAATACCAAGGAGAGAATCAACCGTCAGATTAATTCATGTCTAGAACATATCATGACCATCGGATTGTAAGTTACAAAAGTACATAGTAAAGAAACACACTTTACCTAACTCTACAGTAGACCAAGTTATACTTAACTATTTCCTATGTGTTTGAATATCCTTACATTAAGAAGTTTTTCAACTTCACCCTTAATGGCGGCCACTTTTCTAGGGTGCATTGGACAAAGCTATTGGCAAATGGGTTCATATGAGGGTAATTTGGAATTTCATGCACGACGATACTTGGGTCAATGCCAGACATTTCTTCATATGACCATGCAAAAAATTCCTAGAACCCTTGGAACAGATGATTATAGAGCTTGATCTCATCTAGAGAACAAGTAACCCTGATATGGACATTTTCAATGACACCAGGCTTGATAGAAATATCAATTCACATCATTTGGGTAATGTTACCCATGTTCCCTTCTAACCAAACTTCATGAGTCATGATCGACATCTGAGGTGGTAGGGTTAGGAACTGAAAAGAGAACTTCTTAATACAAGTATACATGATCGTCGGGCCAGGTAAGAACTACAAATGATGATGAATGTCATTACAGGGTACTTCCTTAAGAGACATAACTTCCATGATACTCTTGTCAGAAAAAGAGGTCTCGACTTAAGGATCAAGGGATTTTGAAGAAATACGCCATGGGGATTGAGAATACATGTTGAGAGATGTACTTGAAATGGAGAAATCAGAGGATACCGAAGGTGAAGCCGAAACAATCTCCACATCATTAATTTTGGGCAAGACTTAGTAGCATAACATCGCCCCATGTATCAGCAAGATCTAGAGAGGGAATGACCCAAGGATCAGACTTGACTGAGATGATGTTGACCGAGGCAACACGCAGAGGTAGGAGCAGAAAAATATTGATGAAGGTGGGATCTTTAAAAATTCTTGCCCCCACACTCTCATAAGGAGGACTGGTGTTCTTTAAATAAGGAACATTGCCATCCGAGGAGGAAGAGGAAAAGAAGGACAATTGGTTGACTATGACTATCTTCCCTTGATGAGGAAAACAAATCACAGGGAAAAGGGAGGAGGCTACAGCATGCATGGAATGGGTCCATATTTGTTTGAGTAGAACATTATAATTAAGATTAGCATCAACGATCTCTACTTCAACGTGTACTGTCCTGCCCTCCAAAGTAATGGCAAGGTTTAGAAGGAAATCAAATGGCCACGAATCACATCTGTCAAAAGCTTCCAAAATGTTAGGGTATTAGTTTAGAGTAGGAGAACCAATTTCCTTCCAACAAGCGACAAACATGATGCAGGTAGAAGCACCTTCATTAATGACAATCCTATGAATGGTTTTCTCATTTGTGATCACCTGAATGAGAAAGGGAATATGATGAGGTAAATGCATAATGTGGTTTTCCAGATCAAAGAAAATGAGACTAAAGTCAGTTGGATCAATACCTACAATAGTTGACAGTAATTATTTCTGCTGAGAAGGGCAGTTTTGAATGACCTCGAGAGCAAACATAGATGACGGCACTTGAGCCAAATTTTCAACAATGTTATAATGTTGAGTTGCTCGAGTGTTTGGATTATACGGGGACTTTCGTAGCACACCTCGAGAAGGTGGTTGAATAGTAGAATCAAGATTAGGTCACTCTATATGGACAGAACCAGAACTGGATGGGGTAGAAGAAGAAGGGGTATCTTCCTTCTCATTCCCTGCTATCGGGGTAGGAGTTTGATAACATTTTGATCTTGTAGCCATGTTAATCAGTGTATTCATCATGAACACTTGTGAACTAGAGGAAGTGGACGACCGAGGTTGGTCTACCATTTGGGTCTACTAGGATGGAAAGGGATCTTTCAAGATAGTTGGGGTCCCTTTGAGGAAACGACTAACTTCAGATCATCTGGGATAATCCTTAGTATAGTGATTCTCCTCACATATGAGGCATGGATATTTGGGCTTTTGTTGTGAAACATCACCTGTAGAAGACTTAGGAGGGTCCTGCTGTGAGGCATCAACTTTACCCTCACCTTTACCTTTCTTCTTACCTTTAGAGTATATGTCCACTGTGGTAGACTAGACACCATGAACCTTTGAGGTTTTACTAGGGCCTGGTGAATTGCGAGAGGAATCATTGGAAGAAGCGTTGAAGACCAAGTTCTGTTTGGAAGAAGATTTTGTGTGGGTATGAGTCAAAGAACCAATTACTCAATCAACAAGAGGTGTAGCTAAAGACTTAGATGTCGCCAGATCAGATGATGGTCTGGACACATCAGGTAACATATGATATAATGTGCCAAATTGTGAATAGATGAGGTTTAGATACCAGGCATGTGCAATGGTTTATTCCTCAGTGATGCATCCACCCATAAGCAATGTCTTCAACAATTTTGCTGACTAATGATTTGGTGAACCATTCAGTCAACAACTGATCATCAATCTCAAACTTAATTAGGAAACACCTATGTCTCCATACATGGATGTTGGAGATGTGGGTCGCAGTGTCTTTCTTGAGCGATGTTCGCAAATGGGTGCCAGTTTCATAATGAAATGACAACTAGAAATGTGTGAGAAAGGCCATGGAGAGAGTGTTAAAATCATGATATGTATTTTGAGGCATCTCAATATACCACTTGGCTGTAGCACCTATAAGAGTTCATTCTAAAAGTCAAAGACGAATGGAATCATCAATGTAGGAATTCAAGGAGCACTAGAGGTTATATGTCATCACATGGGCTTGTGGATCATCTTTCACTTTTCCTTCAAACATCGGAAAATCACTTGGGATCTTGGATGGAACTGGAGGTTAGTATGATGAATGAATAATCAGGTCATTTGTGAGTCTAGACACATTTGGAAACTCTAATGTAGCCAAGAACAACAATTGGGTATTGAAAGCCATTTGAGGCAGAGAAGCAGACCCGACAGATGAAACCCATCCCTGCTAGCAATTTTTTTGTCCCAATAGTGGAGGGTTTTGTCCATATGGCATTTGATTTTCACCCATTGTAGGTTACCTTCCCTATAGGGAGGATTTTGTCCTTGAAAGCCTTGAAATTGTCCAGCCATAGGCTGTTGATAAGTAACATAGTGTTTAAAAGGATGTTGAGCCTATTGACCTTGGACATATGGATTTTGCACTCGATGCCCCTAAGCATAAGGGTTTTGAACTTGTTGCCCCTGGACAAAAGGGTTTTGGACCTAGTGCCCTTGGACATAAGGATTTTTCACTTACTACTACAGGACTTGACCCTGACCTTGCCCTTGCAAAGGTTGAACCTGTTGATATGAGTATAAGGGTTGTTGTTGCTCGAGTTGACCTTGTTACTGCAAGGGATGACCTTGTGGTTGTAGAGGTTGTCCCTGTGGCTACAAAGAATAACCTTGTGAAGATATAGGCTAGGAAGATTGTTGAACATACTACATTTGTGGCTGCACAGTTTGTTGCAACTATTGCAGGGGCTTCCCCCATGGTTGTTGCATTTGTCCTTGCTACCACATTATCTGCCCTTGTTGCTACATTGATGGCCCTTTCTATAATGAGGGTTGCCCTTGCTGCTACAAGGGTACTTGAATAGTTCCCGTAGTGACACCTTGAAAGTTCCCAAACAGTAACTGGCTATATCCACCAGTCGTGACGGACGGACCAGGCTAAACATAAGGTCCAGGCTGAGGGACGTAAAGGGAATTAACCATTTCTTGTGAAATATATGGAACATAAGGAGGTTGGCACTGAACCTTAGCCACATTGGGTTGCTGTTATTGGACGTTACTTGACCTAGTGTTGTGGTCACCAACAACGCCCTCTTTTGTTTGGTGTTAGCAACAACCCCGAGCAAATGGGGGACCCTTAGAAAAAATTCATCAAATTTCCCCTTGAATATTTATGTTTTTTCCTTAGAATCTTATCACAACAAAGCAAAGGAAACACTTCTTGTTATAAGATTATCAAACCACGAAAAAGCGATGCTAAACTCATCGCATCGCATTTATCATGAGTGCTCTTAACAAGAGAAACTTAAGAAATCCCCGACGGCCGATGTGCGATGTCGCATATCGCAGCAGCCGCATAGAGTAAGACGCAATGACTAATATCCGCGATGTGCAATTTACGATTGGCGATCTCTAATCCACAATCTGCGATCTGCGATGATCCGATATCGCAGTATCACAATGTTGTAATACTAATACGTGATCTACAATGAAGCACGAGATCTTGCTCAGCGCAACATTCAAAGGAAAGTTGTACTTTAATCAGAGTTAGGCACGCGCATGTAAAAAGAAATTAATGATCATACGAATGACCGCTTTTCGTTTTTCGAAGAGTCAGTTCACTTTGAATGTCATGATTATACACACGCAACATCTGAAGCTTTCATATCAAACTTTATTTTTCATTTATTCTTTTCCT
>APFE031072894.1:0-18377 GCA_000404065.3 Pinus taeda | reverse complement strand
TTCTCTGGAATATCATTTACCCTTATATTCAATTTTTGGAAGTTCTCAATGTGCTCTGCCATTGAACCCTTTTTTTTAGATTTATCAATTGGCTAAAGAAGTTGTTTCTCTTTGTATCCTCATAATGTGTTATCATTTCCTCTGTGAAAAGTGACCACATGACAAGTGGTTTACGAGAACAAAGCCCTTTATACCATAAAAATTGATTCGATTCTAAATATAAAGATGCAATATCTAACTTTTGTAATAGTTGCACCTCATCTAGATCAAAATATTGGTCCATCTATAGTATCCAATTTACCAAATCCTTGCCTTCAAACTTTCTCATATTGCTTTTTCTTGGTTTTAGGAGCTAGATCTTGAAACCACTGTAACTCTGTAATTTCTTATCTTTAAGTTCTAAAATTTCTTCATGTGATAGCCCTCTGAGTCCTATTTCTAATCATGTAAGTCTGATCACAATTGGATTCCTGAAGGAATAGTTATGTCCAATCGCCTGCGATGACCTAATTATAGACTAGTTTAGTAGAGCGAACTTGTACTATGTGCCACGTGTCACTATTTCGACCTTAGGTTCTGAACATTATACCCAACAAACCAAATTTTGTCTGATTTATATCAATTTTTATGAAATTTGAATCAGATGCTCAGAGAGAGAGTTATGACGATTTTCCCAAGGTCACCTATTTTGGATGTAATTCAGTAGCTTGCAAAAACCCTAAATGTCTTGGACCGTATCTCCGCAAATATAGCAAAAAAAGATCTGAAATTTGGGCCAGAGATTCAAAAATATTTCGGATCAAATGGGTTTTAATTTTCGAGTTTGAACCTTCATAGACAAACAATTATAGCGAACATTCGACGATGACCTGTTTGTGATGGAATTATGGAGCTTGCAAAAACCCTAACTTTCTCATGTCATGTTGAAAAGAGAATCCATACAGGCTGGTAGAATGTAATGCTAGTGGAAAACCTGTGCAATATTTAATGAAACCAACTTTTTGGACTGGCTAAGTGAGTCCATCATTAGGGCAATGATCAGTGTTTTTTTGAGAAGAGAGTCGTGTAAGTAATAGAGCTATAAATAGATGTTTGGAAGAGAATTTTGAAATCTGTAAGATTTATCATAAGGCTTCTAGCTCTTGAAATTCTCATCTTCTCAAAATTTAAAGCATTGTTCAGAATGTCCCTTCCATGGTGGGACTTAATGGTGTTGAAAAGAGAATCCATACATGCTGGTAGAATGTAATGCTAGTGGAAAACCTGTGCAATATTTAATGAAACCAACGTTTCGGACTGGCTAAGTGAGTCCATCATTAGGGCAATGATCAATGTTTTTTTGAGAAGAGATTCGTGTAAGTAATAGAGCTATAAATAGATGTTTGGAAGAGAATTTTGAAATCTGTAAGATTTATCATAAGGCTTCTAGCTCTTGAAATTCTCATCTTCTCAAAATTTAAAGCATTGTTCACAATGTCCCTTCCATGGTGGGACTTAATGGTGTTTAAAAGAGAATCCATACAGGCTGGTAGAATGTAATGCTAGTGGAAAACCTGTGAAATATTTAATGAAACCAACGTTTTGGACTGGCTAAGTGAGTCCATCATCAGGGCAATGATCAGTGTTTTTTTGAGAAGAGAGTCGTGTAAGTAATAGAGCTATCTCCGAAAATATAGTGAGGCAAGATCTGAAATTTGGATCCAAAGATCATCAGTATTTCAGCTCAAATGGGTTTTTCTTTTAGATTTTGGAATATTGCAGAAAAAAAGTTATAGCAAAAATTCCACAATGACCTGATTTGGAGCAGCAAAACCCTAGAATCCAAAGCTCTAATACCAAATGTTATGAAACCAACTCACGAAAAGATAGAAAGAAAGATCAATGCCTTAGAAATCAGACTCTTCAAGGGGGAAACTTCCTTTACATTACACAAATGAAAAATTCTTCGATGATACAAATGACAATACCTACTTTCTATATATAGGAGTCTAAGGGGTCATAATGTAATCAAAGTCGACATAACAATAATAATGTAAGGGCACAACAATAACAATAGTGGGCTTCTCTAGGGCACAATAATAACAATATGGGGACTACATGGGCACAACAATATTATAAGGGGGTTGCACTAATAACAATAAGTGGTTACACTAGTAGTATAGGGACCTAACATACACCTTGTAAAATTCTAGAGAGATAAAAGCAACTCATCTTACCTCCTATACTCCATAATTTCCCTAAAAATTATTACAAATATCTTCCCAGGTTTGATGGAAAATATGGTAACATCATTACTGAGAAACATATTCTAAACTTTGAAATTTTCTCGACCTTTTTGAGGTTGAAGAAGATGATGTCAGTATTAGGAATTTTACTTTATCTTTGCAAGTTGAAGCTAAGAAATGGTTTAAGAACTTGCCGGTTGCAAGCATTTTCGATTTCCATTAGTTTGTGAAAGTCTTCCTTGATAGATGGATGATCAAGAGGAATCCTTTTCTGATTTTAGAAGAATATAATCATTTGGAAAGACAACCAGGAGAAGCAGTGCAACACTTTTCATCCAGGTTCAATCAAGTACACCATTCAATGCCTGTTGAAATAAAACCACCTCCCAGTTTAGCTATCTTACACTACCCTAATGCCTTTGATCTGGAAATGGAATTTCAATTGAGAGAAAGGGATCCTACCACACTCGAATAAATGCAGGTAGTGCAATAACTATGGAAGCTAATCTGTTGGTCAAAAATTCAAATTTGAAAGAAGAAGCGAGGGAGAACATAGAGAAGGAACATCAAACATCTTCAGAAGTGAAGCTCGACATTTTGGTAGAAACAATGGAAGAAATGATGCAAAAGGTCACCATGAGAGATGAACTTGTTAGTCAAAGACACCATGTACCACTTATTGCAGAAGAAGAAGAGGTTTTTGATCCTAACCATTTTGCTACTAATCTCATTTATCATAGATCATAAAATGATTGTTTTATGTATTTGCTTGAGCACAATCCTGAAATTGGATTTATAGATCAACATGAAGGAAAATAGTCTTCTTTATCAATGTTCATGTTTGATGACATTTCTCCTAAACTTGATTTTCCTAAGTACGATGAATATGATGATAATTTCAATGAGAAACCAACATCATGTTTTCAGCACTTTAAGGAAGACAGCTAGCTTGCACATGTGGTTTATGACAGAGAGAAGGAGATTGATTGAAACTCTAAATTAGCTAAGCAATTTTACATCTTGGACAGTGAACACAAGGAAAGTAATTAAATGGATGATGGTAACTATTAACCTTTATGTTATGTTGCATTTGAATTAATAAAGGAATATCATAAACTCACCAAAGCAGAGAAGCAATCTAAAGCTAGTTTAAAATGGAAACAACCTTCTTTAATTTTGAATGATCTGATATCTGATTATTTGGATGGGTTCTACAACCCTAGTGATCCTCCTTTAGTTGTTTGTGAAAATGAAAACAAGGATGAGGAGGTTTTAATTAAGAAATATTTTAGTTTTGATATGGAGCACGGAGAAGATCATGAAATTCTTGACTAGGGCTCCTTACCTCTTTGTTTCTCGTCATTCAAAATTTTAATGGAAACTATAAGATTACCAAGGAAGCAAATAAGAAAGTTGAAAGCAGTCGAAAACCTTCTCCTGAAGTTGTTGGGAATGTTGTTTGTAATATAGAACCTTTTTTTAGTCCACAATCACCGTTACCAAGAAACATTCAGTTTGAAAATACAGCCGAAAGTGTGGAACATGAAGAGTTTATAGAAAATCATGTAGCCTCATTGGAAACAATGTATGACAAGTTGCAGAAGTCCTCTCAAGTTCTCCTTGATCCAATAGGAGATGTTGTGGATGGTATCTATAATCAAAGTCCTTCTGCATTAGTTAACTATGAGCTTCGAAACAAAGATGACATGAATTTTATCAAGCAGTTGGCTTCATTGTCTTGTTCAACAAGAGTCTCGTTACAAAGTTCATCCAAAAATTTGCAGACTGCACATGTTTTGTTTGAGATTGAAAAAATTCATTTTATAAAACAAGCAATTTCTAAAAAGGAAGAATATTCTTGTCTTGTTATTGATTATCAAGAAAAGGTAGTCATTCATGATTTTCAGGATCCTTTTGTCAAGTTGTTGCAATCATCTAGGGAGATGAATTTTATTGTATTTATGGATATTGTACACATGTTTAGTGGACAATTGGAGTGGCCTAGCTTTTTTTTTCTACTTGCTCAAGGAAAGTATGAGCAGAATTCAAATAAGTAGCCATTTGATAGATTGGTTACATTGGAGGTATCATTACACATGATTGTATATACGTCTTCAGTAGGTTGGCAGTTATCATTAGAAGTTTGAATCCCGAGGAGAATGCCATAAGGCTTCTATGATCAGTTCTTGTTTTCTTTTTGTTAAAAAAAATTTAAAGTCAATTTTTTCAGTCAGTATATTTTTTATAGTCAAGTCAGTCAGTTAGTCAGCCAATTTTCAATTTGAGTTTAGTCTTTGCATTTTGACTCCATGCCTAATGAACAAGGCTATTAGGTCTACGGTGTTCTTGCCACCTCCAAGGAGCTATCATCCCCAGCTGGAGCCAATGTTAGTGTAAGTCAGTTCTGCCTGTCACTAGTGATCAAATGTTCTTTTACCAAGTTTCGTTAGGGGTCTCAATGTCAAATTTTATCATGTCACTAAGTTTTCATAATAAAATTTGGTCGTTGGTTAGTGTATCTAGGATTATCTCTACTCTCTCAAGAATTTCACATGCCAGTCACTTTCATCACTCAAATAAATGTATCATCATTAAGAGACTATCATCATCATTTCATTCATCACCATCATGATTTCATTCAGTTTAGTGTCTCCATTAGGTCATTAGTATTTCAAGGTCACTAAAACTTTAATTTCATGCATAAAATCCGACAAAGGAGGAGTGGTACAAGTTTTTTCAATTAATTTTGATTTCAAATGTCATTTTATGTTTTTATATGTAATAAGTACTTCAAAGTCCCAAAGGTTGTAGTTCAGAGTTCCAAAAAGATCCAATGTTTCAAGAAAGTCAATAATGTTACAAAGGTTCAAATTTCAAAGGTTATAAAGTGTCAAGGTTCCAAATTCGAGTTTAAAAGGGTAAGACAAGTTTTTTTAACTCATTTGCACTCTTGAAAATCTCAAGATCTCTCAGTCATCACCGTGCAAACTCAAAAAGGAGAAAAATTTGTGAAAATTTGATGGTTTTGTTGCATTTTGGGAGGTGCAACCTTTCCTACGACCTTTCTGAGGAGATGCGTCCATTTTGCGACCTTTCTGAGGAGGTGCAACCTTTTTTTCAACCTTTTTGAGGAGGTGTGACCTTTTTGCTGGCTAGTGAGACCCTTCTGGTCTTGGCGCGACCCATCTGGAGACACCTTGGGAGAATGCGTTTCTGGAGGCCTTCCCATGGGTCATTTTCAAAAATTCAAGATATTCTGGAAACTAGACAGACAAGGCTATTTTATCATTCTTTCATATTTCAATTTTTACTTCAGGAAGGCACCTAAAAATTGTCTCAAACTTGGTGCTACGCTTCTACAATTTTCTGAGATTTATTTAAAATTTTCACTGTGCAATTTTTCAAAGTTTCTAGTTTGACTTTTGTAAAAGTCAAAAGGTGAAAGTGGATGAATGTAAATGGTAAAATGTAAATTTAAATGGGTTACTGTATGGGTAAATAGGTGCCTTATCCTCCATTTAATTCTTTGGATAAATATCTTTTGATAGTTAGATAGAAGAGGAAATGGTTGAGTAACCTCCCTAGTATGTAGCAGTGATCAGATAGGTGCATGTATTTGACTTTCTTTGTTGGAAATTTGACATCCTAGGGATTATTTAGACTTCAAAGCCTATATGAGGCATTTTTTAATCATTTTCAAGGGCTGGATGTAGTGGAATTAAGCCTTGAATGCTAGTGTAATTGAGAATTTGGTTAGAAATAATAGACAAAGTTTGCAGCTATTATAGTAGGATTCCTATGGTATGTGTTTTAGCAGTGTTCTTCCTTCTGTGATCATAAGTTTGAATGTATTGTATATTTCATTTCCATTTCCATGTTTCATGTGCTTGTTTCCTAAGATAATAAACATAATTCATTTCAAGTAATGCTCTGTTTTGGAGATGCTTTCACATTATTGTTCACTTTTATTCTGATATAAACGAATTCATGAGACTCATGCTCGTTTAGAAAACCTACCTATATCCCATATACATAATGACAACCCTAAAGTGCTAAAGTGTGTGCCTACATTGCCCCATTACGTCTCTGTAAATCTGATTCTCAAAGCATAGACCTAGCTCCCTAGACCTAAGCCATCATCCAGCAAACAATAAAAATCAAATCAAACCCTGATCTAAACATATCTAGCCTAAAATACTTTATATATCAGTCATCTTTTGATGCTAATTTCATAGAGAAATCCCTCTCTATTTTGGTAGGGCTAGTTGCCAAACTAAAATCTTGGTCTGTAGTTACCTTCGTCGATTCCTCTAAGCCTAGGACATTATGGAGGATAACAAGTCATTCAATAGCTTTTTGCACCCATTGATAAGGTTTCTCTAGAAATTTCATTGTGTCCATGCATTTCATGTCCCCCTTCTAGTCACTGCACAAACTTGCAAATGGTCTTGTCAAGACTCAACGACAACCATTTTCACCTTTCGCCCTCTCTTTTCCTATCGCTCTACCACTAATAACAAATAAACCTCCATTACATGGTCTAGTTCTCTGCAATATGTACACATCATGCAAAAATTCAAATGTCCTTTTCTAGATGTCTTGTATAGCCACAATTGAACCATATTATTAGTCCTCTTCCTCACCCAAAACCTACTCTCCCTCTTGTAGGTAAACCTTGTTTATGCCCTAGATGTCCCTATCCTCACGCTAGTGTAGGACAGTCTCATCCTTGATATTATTGTGCAACCCCTTCACATCCCTCTAGCTCCTAGATGTGGTAGGCACCTAAAGTTTACTTGTGCATTAGGTCCAACAAGCGACAAGAGTCTATGTCATGTCCAACTGATTTACAAAAGTCACAAAAAGAGGCCTCATCGAGCTTTGGTACTTTTGTAGCATTGGGTAGTTGACAGGCGAGTGCCCCCAAATTCTACAAATGTGACACCAGAGACCCCTGCCTTGCGTCAACTGATTCGCTACCCCTTTAGCGACATATTTTGTTACAGTCGGGCACTCATTCTAGTGATGTCCCTCCCTCTGGAAAATTGTATACCATACCTCCTCACGCTCCTCCTATCTCTTGATGAGGTCTTGCAAATGTGATGTTAAGACAACCACTTGCGAATATACTTGGGCCATCCCAACACTTCTCTCTCCACTTTTTGGTGTAGCTTCCATCTACATTATGATCTCTAGTTCCTCTGGCTACAAAGTCACTTTCTATTGCATTAGTAGAATATGAATATGTGAAATTACCCTACAACAAACCACTCCTAATGTTATGCATCGAACATCTAAAAAGTCAACCTATCCATCAAAATTTTGAACGTTTGGTTGTAGTCCCACACTGAGTCATTGGTTCCATGCTTAATCTCTTTAATCTCAGCTATACATTGGGGCTTTGATTTGGGTTTTTTGATTTATTTTAGAAACTCTTGTTTGATGTTTGCCACAGTGCAAGGTTGTCCTGAGAGCACATTGGATTTAAGCTTCGTGTACCACACAAGTGCATAGTCCCATAAAGCAGCCTCCAATTGCACGATTTTTTCTCCATCTAAGATTTTCTTCACAGTCCACACAGCTTCACATACAAACCAATGATGTTCTTGTTCATTGGTCCTGATCCTATGAAATACTGGTAATTTCAAATTTTTATCAATAACTTCCATGATGAGCCTCCTAGTATTTGCATGTTCATAGTTCGTGGTCCCTATAGCAATTGGAGTAACTTGTATTGTTTCTCTCCCATATGTTCCTTCAATTCTCCTACACATGTACTTATACCCATTTTTCCTCCTTCGGATTTTGTCTCTCCCTCCCTACTATTGTCACTATCCAAGTGAGTATTTTGTAATTGAGAAAAATCAGCAAACAAAGAAGAATTTACCTCTTGTTTGAAATTTGTGCATGGGATCATTGGTTTGATCTAGGGGATGGTTATTTCTAGGAAGTTGAATGGCATTGGATTATCTATGTTAATTTTTCCTTCCTCTTCATCTATTCCTTCTGTGTTGATACTTGGATGTTGCACTCCCCCTTCTTCTTCTTCTCCATCACGGTGTCCTCCTCCTCAAATCTAGGTGGAGGGCTCTCTCGATGGAAATATGCTCCACTCCCGGTTCAACAACTCTTCTTATGCACCCCTCTCTACTCTCTCTTTTTCTCTATCCTCATGAAAACCCCAAATTGCCCCAATCTGTAAGCTCTAATTTTGTGTGACACACCTCCTTGTTATCCTTTCATCGAAGATCGGTTTTCTCGCAGCCCTCTTCCTTATCTATGGACCATGAACATATCTACTTCCACAATGTAAGAATCCCACTACACCACTCACCTTTCCCACTCTCGTTGATGATGGGCCATCTCCTATGTTCTCGAACTAGCTATGGATGTGGTACTTCTCCGCATCTTGGGAGGTCTCCACTCCCTCTATACTTCATCATCGATCATTGAATCAGCTACGTCCCCAAACAATGTCATATTTCTTGGCATCTTCTCTTGCTTTCACTATAATTCCTTTGGCTCACTTATTGTGCACTTTTATGTATCTCCACTACTCCTTGCACCCCTTGTCCTTCTCTCTGTGTCAAGCCATCCCTGAATCAACCCCTTAATTCCGCACATTGCATAGGGCTCTAGCCACTCATGGTATCATGTTACAACAACATTATTCCTTTGTCACACAATAACATTTTAATCTAGATACACAAGTTTCTAAGGTATCTACCCTGTGGTTTTCTAAAGAAATCTCGCTCAGTTGCATTGAAATATTGTGTAGATTCTATTTCAATATCTACAATATACCCCTCTAATACACTAGTTAACTAGAAATATATTGCTCCAGGAATAGAATTACTTATAGAGTTCACTTTGTGAGGCATCTTGGGAATCCAACAGAAACATCTTAGTTGGGACCCCAATTCTCATCACCCTTTTTGGCTCTTAAGCCACTCCCACAATATAATGGGGAACTGCACTCCCACAGGTATCTTTGCACCCAAGCTTCTGTAGAAATGCATAGACCTTTGGTTTGCTCTATTGGGAACTTATATCTCTTTCATTCGAACCATTTTTCAATCTCCTCCTAGGTTGGCCTCCACATCCCCTCAATTTCCTGCGTTACACAGGGCTCTAGTCGCTCATGGTATCAAGTTGCAGTGACATTATTACTTTGTCGCACAATAACATTTTAATCTAGGTAGATAATGTTATAAGGTATCTACCTTGGGATCCTATGAAGAAATATTGCTCGGCTACACTGAAATATTTTGTAGATTCTATTACAATATCTACAATATACCCCTCTAATACAATAATTAACCAAAAATATACTACTCAAGAAACATAATTACTTACAGTGTTCACCATGTGTAGTAGCTCCGGCGTCCACCAGAAATATCTTGGTTGGGGCCCCAATCCTCGTTTCTCTTCTTGGAACTTAAGCTACTCCCAAAATAGAATGGGGAACTCCACATAGAAATCTTATGAACTTTAGCACGTAAGTATCTTTTCACCCAGGCTTCTAGAGAAATCTGCAAACCTCCAGTTTGGTCTACTGCAAATTCATATAAGTTCTAGTCAAACCATTGTTCAATCTCCCCTCGGGTTGGCCTCCACATCTCCTTTTTCACCATATAACATCAATTCCTCACAACATAACCATTTTTTGGCACTAGGAGGGGGAAAGGCCCAAGTTTTAGTAGTTTGCCAGCAAAACCCCCAAGGATACGGGAATTTGCAACACCTACAAGCATATGAGGTTTCACCTGTGGTATATAATGGGGTTGCAGAACCTATATAGTTTGTGCAACGATTCATCGGAATAGGAAACTATCTCAACTTATAAAGACCCAACCCAAATTTTCATAGTTATGATGTGTCACATATATCCCCATGACTGAAACACACATGTTTCCAACTTTTACTGTGCGCACTTCAATATTCAAATATTCTTATACAATATCAATTTCACATATCCTACAAATTATATGAGAAACCCATTCTCTGATGGCCCTTTAAGATATATGCACACTATAACTTTGAAAGGAAAGAAAGAAATTGTGTTCATTATTTATACATTGGTCTAGTTATACATAACAACTAAAATAGCTATAGTGACAGAAAACTCCATGCATACTAGAATTCCATCCAAAATATTTTCCATTAAGCATAACATTACACATTAAACACACATATCTAAGGCCAAAACTCCTATCGAGCTCTTATATTCATATTAATCAACAACAGAGATTTATAAACAATACATATGTTTGACAACAGAACATGGAAAACCAATTTTCAGTTGATACCTTTGGCCATCTCCATAGAATTCATATCCATGCAATGTTCACACAAGGCATCATCTCAGAGCTCGTCATAATATTCCCGATTAGACTCAGAATGTATAAAAAATGCAATAGAGCATGCTCGGATAAAGTACTCAAATAGAACAGAACAAAAAATCAACAAAGCATCAAGACTAGAATTGAATCAGGAATAGATTTTTAAACCCTTGATTAACAACAATCATCCTTTTTATGATAAGGTTGTTGAAATCAGGCTCAAGGAATCTTTTTTCATCTTAACCTGCCATCTCACCCCTTTGAATCGTTCTCGTACGTGTCCTCCTCAATTGTTTGTTGCTCCGTCTCAGGTCATATCTACCGCCTTTTCCCATGTCTAACTATCCTGCATTACTAGAAAATACTTTGTCGATTGAAGAATAAAATGGTTACCACGCATACTTTTGTTAAGCATTCGTCTATCGATATTTTGCACGATATGTTGAGCACAGACTTGTAAAGACTCTGTACATTCTTCTACTCACAACATATACTCCCTCCTACGCAGTGCTTCCATACTTAGGAAAATATTCAAAAAAATTCTCCATACCCCTTTCTTTGCCCAAATGTCTCCTTCACCTTGTTTGGTCAATTTAATGTTCTTAAATTGCAAGCATAAATTAGCGACCAAATTTGGTAAACTTATGAAGTGCAGGTGCACTATATATTCTAGAAGCCTACTCTTTCGTTTAGTAATATGATGGTTATGTTTGTTTTGAGATTTTCGTTGTTATCTAGATTTTTAGCAGAGTTAAATTTATACAAATTAATATATGGAAGTTAAGCTATTGTTAGAACAAATGGGAGTTAAACTATTGTTACATTACTTTATCAAATTATGTCTAATGGAGTATCATTCTAAAATGAGTTAAGTTATTCATCCTAAAAATATGAATCAATATAAACAACTTGCCACTATGAAACAGAGTATTGAAGTTCAAAAGCTTGTCTACGAAATATATACAATTCTGATTTTAAAAAGCATGAAAGAAATTTCTAATTACAAATTGCATAGTGATATAAATTCTAATTCTAGAAAGCATGAAAAGATTAATTGTGATGAAGTGAAAAACGTTGAAGGACTAATGTATTAAATCATTGCGTGCGTAATGAAATGTGAAATGGTAAACAAGATAACTGATTTTATACGAAATAATGAAAATAGTGAAATAATTAAACTAAAATGCAATGATAACAGAGATAAATTTGAGTGAAAGCAATTCTAAAGCATGAAATGAAAATAAACTAAAACCTTGACTGTCTGCAGGGGCCCTCTGCATCCAGTAGGTATGATTCACAATCATGTACGCATTGAATCAGAAAAGTAACTTCAAATTAACACAATAACGAAGGTCTGGTTCACAATTTCTTTAGAAATTAACTTAATACTTCCTCCCTTGATATCGTTTACAGAGGATACATATTTATATAAAATCCATGCTTAATCTATTGAGAATTCTATTCCTACAGGTCTGATGTTCAATCCTAATTCAAATATGAAACTAAAACAGGAAAAGCATTATTTCGTCGATTTGTTATTTGGAAAGAAAATTGAAAAAATGCATTGTGTTTGGACTCTTGCTGCTACGTATTGACCTGTATCTTTGACCACGCCACTGTATGATACCTTTGGTGAAATGGCTCGAGAAAATAGGAGGAGATCGATGAGGGGATCAATCCTCAACTACCCATATGCTTAATTGCTTCATTAGTGCACCAGAACCCTGCGAACCATGGAGCTAGCTGGAGATTTATAAAATGACTGCAGAACCATGTTAATTATGTAGTTAATGCACTCTTTAATATAACAATAAGGAACATTAACACATATGAAAAATAAGACATGTAAGAGTTGTCACCTTATCAAAATCTATGATTTACTGCATTTATTGAGTTGATAGTGATGACGAAAAAGGGTGTCAAAACAAAAACGTTATGGAACTCTACATTCCCCCACATTAAAGATTTTGTATCTCCTCATACAAACTACAAAATTGATATCTTGAATTACTGCATATGCTTGGACACTTCTGCCAGTGCATTCAACTTCATATTTTTCACTTTCTTTATAGTAATTTCCATCCTTGGTTTCCTCATGAGAATCTTGTATTTCAAGTTTATAACTTGTTTCTCTAAATCATTGTTTTTCTTCTGCAGTTTCTTATTCTTATTAAACCACAAACTTAGATGTAAGAGGAGGTTATCACTCTTGGCTATTTGAATTTCGTTTTGTGCTTTCAAGGCTTGATTTTCATTTTTGATATACCTGTTTAATGTCTCCAATTTGAAAATTTCTTGTTTCAATATATTGATTGTTGAAAGTTCTTGTGGATCATTAAACTGAGTTTCTTCTTCCTCTTGAATTGGGATTGATGTTCTTGCTGCATCCGTTTTCTCCAAGTACTCAATATAATCATAGATCTTTTGTTGCACTGGATCAATACCTAGTGTTCTTTATCTTTGACTCTGAGGAGGTGATGTGATAGTTGGTTATGAGACCCTCGGTAGTGAAACCCTTGTGATGAAACCCTTGGAGATGAAATTCTTGGAGGATTTCCTCAATCATCTTCTTCAACTTCTGAATTTTCTTCTATTTTTATATTGGCATGCTCTATGCTCTTTGAGGGTAGTCCTTTTTCTGAGTTGAATATGGTACTCCTTCTTAAAGCTATGACAGGGGTCTTTTGAGTTTTCTTCCTTTCTGTTTTAAGCTTCTCTGCTTGTGATGAAATCTATGTTTCTTTTCTGGCTTTCTTTCTTCTAACATTTATTTTGTTCATTTCTCTAAAACTTCTGCAAGTGGGATGTCATCTTCTGATAGGTTATGTGGCTGTTGTGGTTCTTGTTCCTGTGTCTTATCAATTTTTATTTTCCTTTCCGTCTTAGGTATGCTGCTATTTGGCTTCCCATGAGTTTTTTCTTGAAAGTGATTTCTTACTAAAAATCTCTCTCGGTTATCACCTATGTTTTGGAGATGAAATTCAACAAGTATTTTGAATAGACCATGGTGATACATTATATTATCTATAAATTGAATTCTCCTCTGAACATTTCCTGGCATCTTTCTAAGACTATTCAGCAAGAAATAGGGAAGGCTTATTGGAATTTTCTTCAAGGAAATTAATTAGCAGTCGAATATGATAGAAAAACATACATCCAAACCTTTCTTCGTAGGTAAAATTTTTTTGGATTATTAGAAGTAGGTTTCTCCACTTACTTTTCAATGTTTTCCTTGGGATGTATTTCTTGAAAATGGTGGTGTCCATGCTTGATTTCTTCAGGAAAACCTTCGAGTCCTCTATTTCTATACCTTTGTTCTTGAACCATTTCTCTCCAATCCATGACAATCTAGTGGCTTCAACTATAAATGACTCTATCACTGTCAATTTGATGTCCCCTATCTCCACTTCGACTCCATCAAAGGCCCTGGCGAAGGATTTGGTCACTTTTCTATGAAATCCATCGAATTTCTCTACAAATTCAAGTCACTGTGCTTTCTGTAGTAATTCTTTTGTTTGTGAATACCCCTCTAAATATTTCTTACCTGTCGGCTCCGTTCTGACTATCACACCCATGGTCAAGAAGCTTTGTTTCAGAACTGTTTTGTTTGACAGGGTAGGATGTCTTGGTAGAGATTTTTAGAGCAAAGAGGCCGAGAGTGTGAGTGATGGAACAATGAGAGTGTAGGTAGTGATGATATAATGGAATGAGGTAGAATCTAATCGTTAAGATTATTCATGCTTATGTTTTGGGCAGTTGATTCAATGGATTGGGATATGAGTGATGATGATTGTAAGTGAATGGTGGATTATGCAAGATTTGACATGACACGACCAACTCTTTGCAATAATGATTTTGATTTTTCAGTAGTACTGTCTCTTACAATTCATATTTGTAATGTTTTAATCCCTATTATTAAATTAAATAAATGCATACCTTTAAGTTATTTGCTTGCTAACCTTTGGTTTCCTTTTATGATTTCTTCAGGTACCTTACAGTGGAGGGAGTCAATCATTCCTTCAATTACATGATCAAATGTGTCTATTACATCAGCTACAGAAAGTCATCAAAGCTGCAGAAAATCAATGATTATGTAGCTATTTATTCTTTTTGAAAACAAAGGGATAAAAGAAAATGGGATTCTAGAAAATGGAATACAAAGAAAATTTAAGATGCCAAGAATCCTTGGTTTCCATCTTGAATTTTCCGTATAAAAATGCCAACAATTGTTGGTTTTCATGTTTATACTTATTATTTTTTTAATATATAGATATATATATATATATATATATTTATAATTTATAATATGTATATATATCTTATATATATATATTATATATGAAGAGAAAAATTTAAGGTGGAGAAGAAGAAGAATTCTTCTTAACAAACTTCAAATCAGAGTTGTCCTCGAAAATCTTTATAAATCCCTCCTTTGTCATTGGCTTGTGATAGATCTTGAGTCGATGTCCATTCACTAGGAGAGGAACTTTTTCTTCATCAATAGTCCTAATTTTGACTGCTCCATTATCAAAAACATTTTCAATCTCATAAGGCCCAAGCCAGTGAGTTTGAAATTTTCCTTGGAAATTTTTTAACTTTGAATCAAAGAGTGATGCCTAGTCTCCTGGCTGAAATTTTCTTTCTATGATGTATTTATCATTCCATCTGGATCTCTGTTGTTGGACTAAACTAGTCTTCTATATAAAATCTTGCCTTATTTCATCAAGCGCATTGAGTTGTCCCATTCTTTGCTTTTGTGCTTCTGATAAGTCAAGTCCCAACTTGACTGTTGTCTTGTAGGTATGAATCTAGAACTCAATTGGAAATAGGACTTGCTTCCCATAAACAAGTTCATAGGGAGTATGTCTTGTAGTGTTTCTCCATGTGGTACGTTATGCCCATAAAGCTTCTGGAAGCTTTTCTCCCTAGTCCCTTCTGTGAAAGTGAACTGTCTTGGTAAGGATTGCTTCAATCACTTTGTTGGTAGACTCTACTTGTCCATTTGCTTGTGGATGGTATGGAGTAGACTTCTGATGCTTGATTTTATATTCTTCCACTATCTTTTGCACTACTGTGGATGTAAATTTCCTTCCTTGATCTGTTACAATTTCTCATGGGACACCAAAATGAGTAAAACTATCCTAAAAAGGAAATGAAACTATAGCATTTTCAGTAGCAAAAGAAAGTGCTTTAGCTTCTACCCATTTAGTAACATAATCAGTGCATACAAGAATATATATTTATTTTTTTGAAGATGGATTAATTGGTCCAACAAAATCCAAAGCCCATTTTCCAAAAGGTTTGATGAGTACCTGAGGCTGTAATGGAATTTCATCTGAAGGAACAAGTTTCCCCATTCTTTGAAAACTATCACGCCTCTTAACATATTCCTTGGCATCCTTAAAAAGGAAAGGCCAATAATATCCTAAGAGAAAAACTTTAGAAGCAGTTCTTTCGTCATCAAAATGACCTCCACATGGTTCATCATGGCATGCTTTAAGTATTTCAGGTATTTCATCTTCTCTTATACACCTTTGTATGATGAGATCTAGTCATGTCTTGTATAATTCTTCATTTATCCATGAATAAGATGCACTTGATTGGATTATTCTTCTCTTTTCTCTAGGAAACAAATAGGAGGGTAACTTTCCTGAAACTAAATAACTGGCAATATCTGCAAACCAAGGTGTTTTAGTAGACACTGCAAAAAGATATTCATCAGGAAACTTATCCTCTACACGTATATCATTGTTATCATTTTGAATTCTAGATAAAATTTTAACGATTGTGTTTTGTTTTCCAGGTCTGTCCAAAATGGTGATATTAAATTCTTGCAACAGTAATAGCCATCTTGTTACTCTACTAGTAGTAACTGGTTATTCATTAAATATGTAATGGCAAAATGGTTTGTATGAACGAAAGTTTCATAACTAGTAATGTAATGTCCAAATTTATTAATGGCATGAATGACAGCGGAAAACTCCTTCTCAGTTACAGTATAATTTAGCTCTACAGGAGTTAAATTTTTACTAGTATAATAAATGGCATAAGGAGTGAGGTATTTTTGTCCTAACACAGCTCCTAGAGTTGTATCTGAAGCATCGGTTGATATATTAAAAGGAAATTTCCAATTAGGTCATTTTAAGATAGGTGCTTCAGAGATATTTTTTTTCAAAGTTCCAAAAGCCTTCTGAAAATTAGAGTTCCAACTAAATTCACAGTCATTGATGAGTAATTTGAAGTGTGGAGATGTAACCTTTGTGAAATTTTCTATGAATATTCTATAATATCCAGTAAAACCAAGAAAACTCCTAACATCTCATTGACAACTTGGGATTGATAATTTGGAAATAACTTCTACCTTAGATGAGTCTACCTTAATTCCATTTCCTGAAATATGGTGACCTAAAACAATTCCTTCATTAAACATCATAAAACACTTTTCATGACTTAATGAAATATTTGCTTCTTTTCATCTTATGAGAACTTTTCTAAATTTTCAAGTGCTTCTTCAAACGAATTTCCATAAACTGTAAAATCATCCATATACATTTCCACACAATCATGAATAAGATCATAGAAAATTCCTAGTACTACTTTTTGGAATGTTGCTAGAGCATTGCATAATCCAAAAGGAAGTACTCAATAAGCATAAGTCCCCCATAGATAGGTGAATGTGGTTTTGTATTGATCTTTAGGTGCTACCTGAATCTGATTATACCCACTAAAACCATCCAAAAATGAGAAATATTTCTTCCTTGCTAATGTATATAAAACTTGATCTACGAAAGGAAGTGGAAAATGATCTTTCAAAGTTGCTTTATTTTCCATTTTTCTTAGGAACAATTACTAGGGGTGAAACCCATTGACTATCTGATATTGGATAGATGAAATTTACATTTAACAGTTTCTGCATTCTTCTTTAACAATTTATTTTAAGTTTGGATTCATTCTTCTTTGTGGTTTTCAAACTGGTCTAGCATTCTCTTCAATATAGATATGATGCATGTAAGTTTTAGGATCAATTCCTTTCATATCAGTGTATTCCCATGCTTATGCAGAAGATTTTGTTTGTAATATTTCTACCAATTTCTTTTTCTGTAATTCTTCCAGGTTTTCATTGATGTTCAAGGTTTTTCCTAGAAAAAATTCTATTGAAGAATTTCCAAACTTTTCCATAGAATGTAAATATATTTGTCTAAATGATAGATATTTGATATTACATTGTTCTTGAAAATTTTGGCTATCGTCACAATATAAAGAGGGTTCATGATTTTCTATTGAATTTAAAATTTGATCCTCATCTATTTGTACAATAGTGAAAATTGGTTGTATATCATTATCTTCATCCATCCATTCTTCATTTTCTACTTCTATCATTGTTTTTGCAGGTAGGTACGATGTAAATTTCTTTGTCGAGCTTCCATTTGAGATAAAAATGTCTCCTGATCTACAATTGATAAAGGCATAAATTGTAGCTAACCATGGCCTTCCTAAAATCAATGATGTCCTAAATTATTCTTGGGGGTTAGAATCATAAAATCAACTGGAAATTCTCAAGAATCTAGGGATGCATATATATCGTCTAACACACCATCAGGTTTAATTACAAACATGTCTACTAATTGTAACAATTTTGGTGTTTATTGAAGATTAGGAAGCTTCAATTTTTTCCATAGTTTGTTTGCTCATTATGTTTATGGCTGCTCCTAGATCAATCAGAGTGTTTGGTATTTGAGTTCCATTGATGTGTGTTTTTACAATGGGGCTTCCTGGATCTAAATATTTCTGAATTGTTGTCTTCCCCATC